>ML816769.1:77181-92281 GCA_009831015.1 Picea engelmannii | reverse complement strand
TGTTGTTTGATGTTCTCAGAGTGTACAGGTGGATAAAGGATGGATGCAGGTTGGCTAATCCCAGGTGATATTTTCTCATTTACAAGTGTTGAACATGAGATAAGTTGCACATTTAGCTCTTCCTTTTCTCCTTCATGGCTCTCCCAAGGATCATATTCATAATTATAATACACAAGAACCATGCTACAAGGTTCCAAAGGAGCCATGAAAAATCTCTTCCCTTCATCATATTCACTGGGATATTCATCAAAAATTGGTTGTTTTTGGTCAACATTTGAAACAACTTCTTCATCGTAAGCAGGGATTCCAAAAACATCTACTTCAAGGACAGGAATATCCTCTGGATTTTCTCCATAATAGCAGAAAACAACATCTTCCTTCTATTCTGAAAATCTAGGAAAAAACAGAGAGAAATCTTCCCTAGTTCTTTTAACAAGCTTATCAACTATCTCAGCTTTGCAGTCAGGAGAAATATCTACTGCAGAATAAACTTGCTCTTTATCATAAGAATATTCAAAAGAGAGATGTTCATCTTCATGAATATTTAAAACAATATATGCACATGTTATGATTCCAGACGTTTCTATGTTATTTCTATCATAATGAATATAATTCAACACCCCATGATCTTCACAGTAAATGTTTTCTTCTACAATAAATGCTTCATCACAAATCAGGATTTCATGACTAGCTGAATATTTATCGAGCAAATAAAACTTATTACAACATCCCTCAAAAAGACGTTCAACTGGAAAATATTCTTTACAAAAGGAATTGAAAGCTACATGAAATTTTGTCAAAGAGATGATACTTGCAACTGGGAGAGATCTACACCAATCGCGAGAAATCCCCTCTAATTAATACCTGAAAAAATTTATCTAAACATCTTCGTGCATGATATGAAGCTGATGAATAAAATCATGAAAATCCAGCAATTTTTTATATGGTTCCTCCCACTCTTCTCCTTGAAATTTAGAAAGGCTACTTTCCCATTCATCTCTACTAGGCATTGGATTAGGGAAACCAACTATCTTTGAAAAATTGCAGAAAGCATACGCCTGAGCTAAAATCTTGTCCATTTCAAACCAATGGAGTTGCCAATAGATTTCCGAACAATGGAGTCGTCGTGGTGAAAGATGACTAGTCAGAATAATGTGTCCAGCTTCAGTTCACCATCTAAAACTAGATATTTTCATTATCATTCTCCTAGGGAAGATATCTTCACTTCCGTCCTCGACGACGACGCCATTAATGTTACCACTGAGCGTCACCCTTCGAGTGCAAGAGGACAAGCCCAATACCCATCAAAATGTAAACGTATTGAAACGGTTTGAGTAGATGGATTAGTAAGACTGCAGGGAGAGGAAAATATAACAAAAGTAACTGCATATCAGTTGGGACTATTGGGATATGGAGTCATAAGTATCATGAATAATGAAGGCATTCAAACTTCCTATCAGACAAAAGGATTTATGTGGTGATGAGGATAAAGAAGACAGAATGTGATTGAGTGATAAAATATGAAACATGGGAAAGATGACAACAGATCCTCTACTACCTCAGGAATCCATAGATCAGAGAGATTACATCCAAACAAGAAGAAACAACAAGCGTATGGCCATGAACCATGAAAGATGGGCAAGATGACAGAAGATCCTCTACCGCCTCAAAAATCCATATATCAGATAGATTACATCCAAACAAGAAGAAACAACAAGCATATGGCGATGAACCATGAAAGATGGGAAAGATGACAACAAATCCTGTACCGCCTCAAGAATCCATAAATCAGAGAGATTACATCCAGACAAGAAGAAACAAAACAATGTGTAAACTAAGAACACTGTCTGATAAAACAATTCAAATGAATCTTCAATAACACAATATTTACAATCCAATCCCTCATGCTTACAAACTAAAAAAAATATAGAGCCATGCTCCTAAGACTCTCTCAGCTCTCCAGCCTCTGAAAACACCCACCCTTTTTACAAAATATAAACTTATCTATTTATATCAGATCAGTCCACAACTACCAGGAGTGTGATCTGGCGATCCCATTCAAGGCTTTACGTCTGTGCATCCTTCAGTCAGACTGTCTGTGTATCCTTCTATTAGACATGAGCTTAGATCAGCATGGGCCTGTAGGAAAAACCGTCCATAGGGGTACCTCGGGCTGAAAATTCGGTCTCCATGGCCAGACCCTCCATACCTTATATTTATGGAGTGATTCAAGATTTCAACCACCACTCCCTTTTCATTAACTTATTTTTTTCTCGAGATCGCAACAAGGATTAATACCTAGAGGGAGGCCATGTGTTGCTCTAGAATTTGTCGTTTTATAAGCATGTGAATATGGGGCCGTTGAAGGAGGTTTGGATCCACACCACTTTTGACCCCGCAATTCACCACCTTTCGCCACGTAGCTCTTTTACTATACCACAGTTTCAATTGCGGGACCGCTCAAGGATTTTAACTCTCGAGCAAGTTGTGTCCCTGCAATGAAGCATGGTCATTGATCTAGTCGCATTTTGCGATATGGGAAGCCCTGCCAATTTAGCACCCCCGCTAAATTTTATCTGCCTGCCAACTTTAGGATCATTCTAACCGTGCTTGGAGATGGCGCTAATTTTGGCACTGAACAAGAACACTTCCCAGAGGATGATCTAACGAGGTGGCCCGACGTCACTATACTAACGTTTCATGAAAAGAGAGGTGACATGTGTCAGTGCCACATGGATTCCATGTGTCATGAATGATGAGAGCACCACATGTATGAACTGATGATGGCCACGTACTTTGGTACTTCATAGATTGGGGGCAGTCTGCATGTAGAGCTAGAGCTTCGAAGTGAACAACGACTGTCGATATAAGGAGGACACATGGTAGGGATCTGTGGACTCCGGGAGAAACTACTTCGGAGGAAAATGGGAGTGGAGAAGTTGAAACTCCCAAAGCCCAAACTCTTGAAGTAAATATTGATCATTCGTTCCGGAGGATGCGTGGCGCCTGATCTGCAACTCCAGGGGAAATTACTCCAAAGGAAATCAGGAGGGGAAGTATCGAAAATCCTAAAGCCCGAAGTATCGAATCAAACTACCACCCTAGATTTGGATGGACATGCGGCATTGATCGGTGGACTTTGGAAGAAAACACTCCATATGAAAGGGAGAGGAGAGAAGTTGAAACTCCTGAAGCTCGGATTCTAGAAGTAAATCATGACCGCCCGCTGTATGAGGACATGTGGTGCTTGATTTGCAACTCTGGGGATTCTTCCTGGAACTAGACCTTGCGCGAATGTGACATGTCGAATACACATGATTCGTTGATCTGAACTGCTCATGGGATCTCCATCGTTGGAAAAATAAACCTGCCCGTTGCTTGTATTTTAAGCCTGAAATGGGTTGCTTTGAATGTTGTGTTTGAACATTACTGTACAACAAAGGACTTGGTTGTCCTACGACCCTTTGACAACTTTATGTGATAACACATGGTTGGAGGCACTTGTTAGTAGTATTTTTGGAAAATGGTTTATGGATGATGTAGCATACTTGTCTTGGTATATTATTAGAAGCACATATTGATCTTGGTAATGATTATGAGTTGTTGTGTTATGCTTGGTTGATACACATCTTTGAGATTTGTCTTGGTGATTGATCTTGGTGAGTAGATCCGATTTGATTGATAAGATTGATGAGACAGGTTTTTGTGATAGGTTGTTTGGATAGGTTGTTGTAACAAGTTATTTGTACAGGTTTGGTGCATGGTTGATGCACTTGTTCATGGTACAGGTTGGTGCATGGTCGATGCACTTGTTTATGGTGCAGGTTGATTATAGGTTGTTTGGTACAGGTTGGTGCATGGATTATGCACTTTTTTATGGTACATGTTGATTATCGGTTGAGGTACAGGTTGATGGATGGTTGATGCATGATTCAGGTTATTGGTACAGGTTTTTTGGTGTAGTTTTATTGGTACAAGTTTACAGCAGTATATCTCATACTGATAGTGTGACAGTGGTTCCATCATTCTACTTATACGTCAGGGTGGTTGGATGGGGCAAGGACACATGGTTGTAGCCACCTTTTGGTTGTAGCCGAAGAACATAGGGGGTTGTAGCCTCCTTCTGGTTGTAAAAAGAGAATTGGAGAGTTGGAGCTTCCCTCAGGTTGTAGCCTAATAAACTAGGGGGTTGGAGCCTCCTTCCAGTTGCAGCTAGAAAACAAAGGAAGTTGGTGCTTCCAATGAATGTAATTCTTAAAGACATATAAGAAAAGGCATTATGTGGTTTTCTCCGGATTTGGGTTTCCACGTAAAACATTGGTGTATTGTGTATCTGTGTGATTGCTCATTTCTTCATTGTTTATTTACTCTGCAACTATTGGATGATAAGGTTACATTGATATAACACTTGCATTTTATGGTGAAAAAGGATTAAATTTCTCTATTATTGATTCACCCCCACTCTCAGTAATCCAACAACACGCGTCCCTACGATTGAATGGTCAATAGGAGTCCCGAAGGATCCTTAGATCCACGGTCCCCATTACTTCGCGACTCTAACCTTTGGGGGGATTTTGACGTTACAACACCCCTGTCCTCCCGAAGTGGTCAACGTTGGGATGACCATACCATAGATCCGATGGTTGGGATAGTTTTCAGGCATCCTCAGATCTATGACTAAAATTAACTTCGGGCTCCAGGACTTCGGACGATCTGTCTCCCCTACGACGAATACCAAAGTTTGTCAAACTCATGAAGACTGAAGGAGTCGAGGAGTTAACACCTACGCTCCTTCTCCAAATCCAATGGTCATGATAGAACTTTGGGTCTGTTGGCCACTGGTCATGTACTAAGGAAGAAATAAAATATTAAAGAAGAAGAAAGACAAAGTACGAAGTGCACAGAAGGCACACAAACCAAGGAGGGGTTGAAGTGGTTAAATATGCATAAAAGAAGGATCGAAGTAATGGAAATAAATTCATTAGAAGAGCATATCAAGGAGGACAAAGAAGCAAAGATGATAGATCGTGGACAAAACAGCAAGCGGAAGAGGACACCAATGGGTGCTTTGGAGCACCTCACAAAGAAGAAGGAAGAACAGGTCGACGAAGCCCTTAAAATGCGGGTTATGTGGACCTAGGGTTTTGGTACCTAGGGTTTTGGCACCAAGGATTCGGTCTAGGGTTGTCTAAGAGTCATGGAATGTATAAAAAGAGGTCTAGAAGAGTGGAGATGGGTTGGTGATAGCAATATTGAGATATAGAAGTGTTTATGTTGTAGAGCATTCTTGTATTCTGGATCTTCAGCTGGGTGCGAAGATCAACCCTGTGGTTGGGTGTGTAGGGAGGGGAAATAAAGAGGAAGAGAGAGAAGGATCTGCAACTAAGTGTGAAAATAGAACTGTATGTTTTCATCTATTATATCAAGAAACACAGTTCTGTCGACGTAGCCCTAGGGAGAGAGTGAACCACATAAATCTTATTGTTCTTTGTGGTTGATGTTGTGTTATTTGCTATCTGTTATATTGTTATTGCATGGTTGTTTTCACCATTAAATATAGGAGGTATAAACTAACTTTACGAGACTAGGTATAAGAATTTTAAAGAACCTTTAGGTTATATTGTGTTCTTGTTCTGGAATCATTATGCACTTCCCCTGGTTGTAGACACCTGTGTCCTTCAACCCCTCTTATTGCTACTTCGGGTGAGACTTCATCTACTTCGCAGGTGTTTCCAAAAGGGCCAGTAGTTAGGGTTTGTTGGTACGTTGTTAAGAGTTGAACCCTGGGTCTACCCCTATGCCAACAAATGGTTTTGTTGTTGGGACTGGGATCTTCTTGAGGGAATGTCAAGGTGGTTCCCATCAAAGATAGATATTCAGAAGTGGATAGAAGAATGGGAAAGGGACTTCGTCGAATCTCAGAACAAGAACCCTAGAATTAGTATAGAAGACTGGTTTGGGAGGTACATCTTTACTGACGTGCATGAGATTTTATTTGCAGGAGTTCACAAGGAATTGTACGAGTGACTAGCTAGACTAGCAGAAACTCAGTTCGAAATCAAATCTAGACCACATGTGGTTTGGACAACGACGTTGATTAATAAAGTTAAGAGAGTTGATAACGCTGTGTCTAGAGCTATGGATCTCTGGTTTGATAGAACTATTGTAGGATACATTACTGAATTTGATATTGACATAGTGGAACCATATATCCAAGCAGAGAGATATTTCTTCAAGGGACCTAGAGGAAAGTTTCTACACTTTTTAAGGCTGAAGATTACGAAGTTATTGCATGAGAAGAATATCTTGAAGATACAGTAATCAGTTAAAGTTTGAAGCTAATGTTCAGGAATTTAGATAGCGATAGTGACCCAGAGGCTGGACATATGATTAGTGGGAGATCATTCAGAAAGGTTCCTCTTGCGAACCTATTTAAGCAGAGTTACGGGCCATTGGCACAAGACAAAGATTTCTACATTGGAGAAGAAGCAAGGAGATCAGACGAAGAATATTCAGATTTCACAAGGGAAGAGGAAGCGGAGGTTGAGGAACTTCGCTGAGAAGAACCAAAAACTTTAGGGACTGTGCCTACTGTCGAAGTAAGTATTGCTACTTCTCTTGTTGTTTTAGTAGCAGTAAGTAACCAGAGTAATCAGAGCACTGTTACAAGTAGTTTAGTACATACTCAGTTGGGGAAACAAGGAAGATCCATGGAATATGAAATGAGGTTACCCATTTTCAGAGGAGATAGATCTAAGGATCTTGACCAGCACTGGTTTTTATGTGAAGCTTTATGGAACATTAAGCAAGTCACTGACAAAGCTGTTAAGAGAGCTCAGTTTAGTACTACCTTGAGGGATCATGCACTGAGCTAGTATATGAAGTTTGTTACAGGATTTGTACAACCTAAGCCATTAAATGACATTAAGACTGTGTTGAGTGCAGAGTTCAAGAAGCCTAAGTCGGAGTTGCAATGCATTATAGAGCTGAAGGAAATCAAGCAGAAGGTAACTAAACCTATTTGGGAGTTTGATCAAAGGTTTAAGACCTTGACAAGCCATTTAAGTTTTCAGATTGTTGACAAGTAACATAAGGAATGGTTCATCATCGCCCTCCTACCACACATTAAAGTTCCTCTGATCCAACAAAAGGTCACTTCCCAGGTTGAGGCATCAGAAATTTCCATGAAACTAGAAGCAACCCCTGTAGGAGAATCCAGCCCGGGTATGATTCAGATTTTGAATCAATTAACTAGTTTATCTTTACAGGTTGAAGACATGAAGAAGGATAAAGGAAAGGAAAGAAGAGAAGACATTTGGTGTATCAGATGTAAATCAGAGGGCCATGACAAAGAGAATTGTCCCTTATTTAATGAATACTTGGCCTATGGAGCCCCTGACCATTTGAAGCAGGATAGTGTACCATGGTGCGAGGTATGTAGAACCAGACATCACCCTGGTGACTGTTATTATATGCATAAATATGTCCAGACACCCACCAATCTCTATTGTACATTCTACAAATCTATGTGGCATGATGAGAAGGATTGTAGGGATTATGACCTCATGCATGAAAGATAAAGGGATGCATATAGAATTCAAGGAGAACTACAACAAGAAGGAAATGTTGTGCAGTTCAATTCCCTGGGAAGAGGAAACTTCAATCCTCGTGGTGGGTTCAAAGGAAGAGGATGAGGAGGAGGCCTGGGTCGAGGTCGAGGTCAGATTATTTTCTATAACTGCGCCCATCCAGGTCATTTGGAAAGGGATTGTCAGAACCCTTTCACTACTTGCAACTATTGTAATTCATTTGACCATGTCATTGAAGACTGTCCAGTATTGTTAGCTAAACTTCAGGAAAGACGAGGTGGAAAACAGCAAGTCCAACTAATATCAACGGAACCTCATGGCGAGGATCCCAGAGTCATTGTTATTACTATAGGAGGCGTTGTCACAAGAGAAGACAGGGTGACTCCACCAAAGACTATTGATGGATCAGGGATCAGAAGAGCTTCAAAGAAGGCACCATTTTTTGATCCAAGGAAATAAAAGCATACTTTCATAGAAGCAAGGAGATAATTTGTAGGAGAACATACTTCTTCATCTAGGGCACAATCAGAATTAAAGGAATGTGAGATGCCTCCAACATTCGATCATTTTGTCCCACTTAGGCAAGGAAAAGAGTTAATCAAGATTGTGGACTTCTTGTATACTTGCATTAACTTGATTAAAGATGAAAGAATTGTGCAGGAACTACAACACCTGATAAGGCAATATGAAATCGGAAGAATAGATCCTCTTCTGAGTAGAGTTGTGAATCAAGTATCTAGAAAAAGGAGGACAAACAAGGAACTGCACCTTAGTGCTCAGATTGGAGACTACGACGTGGACTATGTGGTCCTCGACCTAGGATCAGAAGTAAATGTTATGACGAAGCAGATGTGGGCACTGGTGGGAAAAAATAAATTGATTTACTCCCCTATTAGTCTCATGATGGCTAATCAGCAGGCGGTGAGCCCCTTTGGAAGACTAGAGCATGTCCCTATAGACATCGATGGAGTGAGGAAAATTGTAGACTTTGAAGTGATTGAGATAGTTGATGATAGTTGTCCCTATCCTACGTTGTTGGGTATTGATTTGGCTTTCAACAATTTGAATTTTGTTGATCTAAAAAAGATAAGAATGACATTTGAAGGTGATGTCCTTAGGGTCATTGCACCCCTCGACCCTGATGAAGGTCGCAGATACACAGAACCTATAAGGGAAGAAGATCATGCCTCTGAGCTAGAGAATATCTATAAACTGATAGAAGGACAACATGATTATATTAATCCTACATTAGATGGAAATCTAAGTTGGCAAAGTGAAAGTGCATGCTCATCAGATTTAGAAGAAGCATTGGAAAATTGGCAGAACAAAATGTATAAAATCTCTGCGCGGAGGTGTGCAATATTGACTAAAGTAGTTCACTAGATTGGAAAAGAAGTAAGTAATATTCCTACATTTGATGGCTTGAATAATTTAGAGACATTTCTACTTGAATTTGAAGGAATTGTACTAATGCAACAGAGGTTGTTGGCACTAGATGAAGCCTTGAAAGAAATGTCAGCTAGATGGTGTGAAACACACAAGAAGAACATTGTGGAGTGGGTACAATGTCGCACCTTGATGATAGTGCTTTTTTCAGACCAAGATGAAGGCTGTGAAGTTTTATACACAGGTCAGAGTTGTCCTAAGAACCATGTGTGAAGTTGTGAGGAATCTTGGAGCAACATTCCTAAAGAACAATGGGTACATAAGTTCATCAACACGCTAGATACTACACCTATCAACTGGTATCTTCAAGTAGAACTGCGCTTGGCCACTACAAATTGGTATGTTATGACCCAGAACTTTATAGCTACATTCCTATTTGAAATTCAGTAACCCACAGTAGATCAGGCTTTACAAATGGTGAGACAGAAGGTCTTTAAGGAAGTATTTAACCTCCCTCTGGGACAAGAAGAAGATGAATGGACTGCACCTCTTTAGTGGTTACAAGGTTTATATAATATTAATGTTGATGAGGATGATGACCCTAAGAACGTGAACATCTCAGAAACTAAAGGAAAAAGAAACATAGAAGGGCCAGGGATTGAAGTACCTTTTGTGGGGCAACCCATTAAAATTAAGAAAGTTAATATTGGAACAGAACAAGCACCTAAGTTGGCTAATGTTGGAGACTATTGGGATGATGATACTATCAGTAAGATTACATAATTATTGCATGAGTATCAGGATTTGTTTCCAACCAAGTTCACAGACATGAAGGGCATAAAAGGTCCCATGGGAGAAATGAAGATTCCTTTGAAAGAAGATGCAAGGCCTATCAAGCAGAGGCCTTACAGATTGAATCCCAAGTACAAGTAGAAAGTTAAGATTGAATTAGATAGAATGTTGAAAGCAAGAATCATTGAACCAATTGAAGAATCTAAATGGATTAGCCCTATGGTGGTCCAAGATAAGAAGTCAGGAGAAATCAGAATTTGTGTATATCTAAGGAAATTGAATAATCCATGCTTACATGACCCATTCCCTACACCTTTTACTGATGAAGTTCTAGATTATGTAGGAGGACAAGAAGTTTACTCATTCACAGATGGATTTTTAGGCTATCACCAGATCATAATTGCTAAGGAAGACAGACATAAGACTACATTTGCAACAGAATGGGGTTCTTTTCAGTACACTGTGATGCCTTTTGGTTTGAAGAATGCACCAACCATCTTTTCCAGGGTGGTGGTCGAAGCATTTAAAGAATTTTTACATAAGTTTTTGGAGGCATACTTTGATGACTGGACTGTTTTTAGTCTTCTGAAAGATCATATTGAATGTTTGAGATTAATGTTGGATAAGTGCAGACAATGTCAAATTTCCCTAAACTTGAAGAAGTGTATTTTCTTTTCACCTTTTGGTGTGTTGTTAGGACACATTGTGTGTAAACAGGGGTTGTTGGTAGATCCTTCCAAGGTTGCTATCATTGTCGATCTACCTCCTCCTACTTTGGTTAGACAATTGCGCACTGCATTGGGACACACTGGATATTATAGAAATTTTATTAAGGGTTACGCAAAGATAACAAAACCTATGGAAAATTTATTAAAGAAGGACAATAAGTTTCAATGGACAAAAGAATGCCAACATAGCTTCGACACACTAATGTAGAAAATGGTCACTGCACCTATTTTGGTTTTTCCAAATTGGAGTAAGGAATTCAATGTTCATTTCGATGCTTCATCCATTGCATTAGGAGCAGTTTTGGCACAGCTATGTGTAGGAGATATTTTCCACCCTATATCCTTTGCCAGCAGGAAGATTTCTACATCTGAAATGAATTATATTACCACTGAAAGAGAAGGATTAGCTATGGTATACATGTTGCATAAGTTTAGACACTACTTGTTGGGAGGACATTTTAAGATGTTTACTAACCATTCTGCATTAAAGTACTTAGTCGACAATCCAGTGTTGGGGGGAAGAATATGCAAATGGAAATTATTATTTTAGGAGTATGACTTTGAGATCGTGGTCAATCCAGGGAGAATGAATAAGGGACCTGACCACTTATCTAGGTTAGAACATGGAGAGGAACCTACCATCTTGGATGATACACTACCATATGCACAATTGTTGGCAATCGGAAAATTAGATGATCACTTCGCTAAGATAGTCCAGTTCATGTCCACGGGAATGGCACCTCGCAAGTATATAGTTATTCAGAAGAAATAGTTGGTAGCCTGCGCTGCAGATTTTCAATTTATAGCTGGACAGTTATATAATATGGGACCATATGAGATCTTAAGAAGAAATGTTATGGAGTCAGAAATACCATTGATTCTTGCAAAAGCACATGAAGGCATCGCAGGAGGACATTATGCAGGGAAAGAAACAACGTAGAAGGTTCTCAGAGATGGCCTCTGGTGGCCCACTCTACATAAGGATGCTAAGGAATACGACAGAGCCTGCGATGTATGCCAAAGAGTAGGGAAGCCATCAAGAAGAGATGAGATTACTATATCACCTTAGTTGACTATACAAGCATTTGATAAATGGGCTATTGACTTTGTGGGACCTATCAACCCACCAGGAAAGCACACAGGATCTCGATACATTATCACTGCTACAAAATATTTGACCAGATGGGCAGAAGTAAGAGCAGTTAAGGATTGTAGTGCAGCTACAACAGCGTGGTTCATCTTTGATGATATCATAACCATATTTTGATGTCTGAAGATCCTTATGAGTGATCAAGTAACACATTTCATTAACAAAACCATTGAAGCCTTGACTCAAGAGTTCGAAGTTCACCATCAAAAGAGCACACCATACCACCCACAGGCAAATGGTATAGTCGAAGCTTTCAATAAGATCTTGGAGACAACATTGACTAAGATTTGCAGTGTTAACAGAGATGACTGGGATTTGAGAATTCCAGCAGTGTTATGGGCTTATCAAACTACTTGCAAAAAGTTAACAATGCAGACTCCCTTTAAGTTAGTTTATGGCTTGGAAGCAGTGGTACCTATGCTATACTTGGTTCCTGGTCTTATAATTGTAGCATTTACAGGTATGGATGACACTGACGTTGTTCAATACATGCTCGCACAGTTGATGAAACTAGAGGAAGACAGGTTCATTGTAGGATTTCATCAACATGTGCAAAAAAAAGGATAAAAAGCTTACCATGACATACACATCAAGAAGAAAAAATTTAAACAAGGAGATTTGGTAATTTTATATGACACCAAGTTCATGAAGCATCCAGTAAAGTTCAGGCCACATTGGCTTGGGACATTCGAGGTTGCCTATGTTACAGAAGGTGGAGTTGCGCAATTGGAGACTCTTAATGGAGAATGGAAGGATGGTTTAGTGAATGGGAGCCGGTTGAAGTTGTATTGTGACAACTAGTTTCCTTGCAGGTCTGAGTAAAAGCAAAGAAAGAAGGGTTTAGGTACCACGTGCAGTTGAAATTGGGTACTAAACACAGAAAAGATAGTATGCAAAAGATAGGGAGCAACAGAGCAGAAATCACAAGCTACTCTGCGCAGTCTGCAGTCGAAGCAATATAGGAGGCTCAACCCTGCAATGAATCGACACGAGTCACATGTGAGTGTTGGGGTCCTATTGGTCTTTGGTCATGTACTAAGGAAGAAAGCAAATATTAAAGAAGAAGAAAGACAAAGTACGAAGTGCACGAAAGGCACACAAACTGAGGATGGGTTGAAGTGCTTAAAGAAGCATAAAAGAAGGAGCAAAGCAAGGGAAAGCAATCAGTTGGAAGAAAATATCAAGGAGGATAAAGCAACAAAGAAGATAGATCGTGGAAAAGTCACCAAGCGGAAGAGGACACCAATGGGTGCTTTGGAACACCTCACGGAGAAGAAGGAAGTACAGGTCAGAGAAGCCCTTAAAATGCGGGTTATGTGGACCTAGGGTTTTGGACCTAGAGTTTTGGCACCTAGGCGTTGGTATAGGGTTGTCTAAGAGTCATGGAATGTATAAAAAGAGGTCTAGAAGAGTGGAGAGGGGTTGGTGATAGTAATATTGAGATATAGAAGTGTTTTTGTTTTAGAGCATTCTTGTATTCTGGATCTTCAGCTAGGTGCGAAGATCAACCCTGAAGCTAGGTGCGTAGGGAGGGGAAATAAAGAGGAAGAGAGAGAAGGATATGCAACTAAGTGCACATATAGAACTATATGTTTTCATCTATTATATCAAGAAACACAGTTATGTGGACGTAGCCATAGGGAGAGGGTGAACACGTAAATCTTGTTGTTCTTTGTGGTTGATGTTGTGTTATTTGCTATCTGTTATATTGTTATTGCATGGTTGTTTTCACCATTAAATATAGGAGGTATAAACTAACTTTGTGAGGCTAGGTATAAGACTGTTAAAGAACCTCTAGGTTATATTGTGTTGTTGTTCTGGAATCATTTTGCATTTCCCCTGGTTGTAGACACCTGTGTCATGCAACCCCCCTTATTGCTACTTTGGGTGAGACTTCATCTGCTTCGCAAGTTTTTCCGAAAGGGCTAGTAGTTAGGGTTTGTTGGTGCATTGTTAAGAGTTGAACCCTGGGTATGCTCATGTGCCAACAGGGTCCTTTTGAATGGTTCTCGTTCGCTCATCTTTCCAAACGAAAGGATATTCCCTTTCGAGACTTAAATCTTGCTATCCTTCCTGAGTTTCATCCGTTCTGAAGGAATTAGGCACAGGCACGCACTTTGTGCTCTTTCTCCTTATCTTAACAAACTCCTTTTCCCCAAGAGACTCCAAAAAACTGGGAGTATCGACATGCATACAGGGAAACTATGTCAAAGGTCAATGAACTCACAGTTCATCTGCTTAAACTTGAGCCAGTACATGGCTCGATCATTTACATATACAAACCATATAGTTTCTTACTTTCTTAACTACACAATCAAGCAAACATAAAGGGATACAATCTAGTCATCAAGCAAACATGCACATCCCTGCAACATTCATAGGATATCCAACTTTAATTTACTGTTACAGTTCAATTACACAGGATATGAGAATACTTATCTATTACAGGTTGCAGCCAACTAACTGACTATGGATGTCCGCATTTCCACCCAACCATAGGCTCACAGCCATTTATTCTTAGCACTCTGGCCACCCCTGTGCCAAGCCATGACATCACTAGGGAATTTATGTCAATTCTCAAAGGTCATTTTCTTTCACAGCTTCTGTGAGGCTTATCAGATGCTTCCTCAGCATCAAGATCACGGCCTTCTTCTCAGGTCTCATTCTCTACTAGAGAGCTCCCTGTGCTCTCTTCTCTTCCCTTCCCTTTTTTTTTCTTTTCATGCCTTCCATGCACATCCTTCCTTGAGAAGATTATCCTTCCTATCATGTTCCTTCTGTTAGAAGGAAACTCAGGTCAGTCTGGGTCTGCAAAACCTTGTGGTACCTCGGGCTAACCTTCTACAGCTAGAACATGCTTCCATTCATGGGGGTGGCTAATAGTTCAACCACTGGTCCTTTATTCATTAATTGATTCCTCCTTGAGAACCGGAGGAGATTTGTTATCCTCAACAAGGGAAATTCAGAGTCATTCCATATAATGAACCCTCTCTTATAGTTTTCACATTCTTTCCTCTAGTGATATCATGGCCAATACTTTCAAGGCTTCGCCCCCACAGTCAGTTGTTTGCAATTCAAACAATAATACATTTACATTGTTCTCATGCCATAGCATGGTGATTATGATTACTAATTAATTACAAGCTGGGGGAAACATGGGTGTTCCTGTTGGATCATGTTGTCATTGATGCCAATGGTTTGATTGATTGATGTCAAGTGATTGATTGATGTCAAAGGATTGATTGATTGATGATTTATGTAATATAATATGTATTTTCCTTGATGAGAATGCATAGATGAAGATGGATCAAGGAGTTGTCATTGATACATGATGAAGATGGATCGATGTGGTTCCATTAGTATATGATGCATTGTTGGAAAAATGTATAGATGACTCATTATTGTCTTATCATGATTGATAAGGTGCACAAATGGATGAACTCCAAAGTGGTCCC
>ML816769.1:53039-70395 GCA_009831015.1 Picea engelmannii | reverse complement strand
CTTGTGTTCTTTGTGTTCATTGTGGTGATGACTTGTTGATGATATATTGCTGATATATGTTGTTGATATGTGCTCACATCTAACTGGTTATAAATGACAACAATGGGTAATGAATAAATGTTGAATGCTAATATATGAGTTTTTGTGCAAGAGGGAAGTTTTTGGAAAAAGAGCCCCACACTCATTCACCCCCCCTCTAAGTGTGGTAGGTGTGTCCAACAGTTCCAATCCAATAGTGTTTACAATTGGTCTAAAATGGATTTCCTCTTTGTGAATCTTTGGCAATCCATATATACATGGAACTATCAAGTCTTTTGGCACAAGTGCATCCTTCACTTCATTGTCTAGAGATGAGTTATTGATTGCTTGAGTCACCTTTTTTATAATCTTACTACTTGGATCAATAGTAAGTATTTTGTAGCTATTGCTTTCTATTAGATGTTACAACATATTTCAGTCATAGTTCATGGTGTTGAAAAGTATTGTGGCATTCCCCTTGTCAGCCTTGAGAATCTTAATGTTTTCATTCTTTTTGAGTTACATCAAGGCTACAATTTCATCCGTGTGAATATGCCTCCTCAACAACTTAGCTTTGAATTTGATTATCACAATACATTAATGTTTGATCTCCTCACGAATATTAGCAGGAAGAGTTTTAACAATGGACTCAATCTGGCTTATTAGATCCTCAATGGGGATTATGTTAGGAATTATTGTTAAATTTAAGCCATATTCCAATACCCCCTAGGTGGAATTATCCATTGACTTGATAAATTCACCCTGTTTGTTTTTTGTTTGTTTTTTTATCATCTCTACTCTATATTTTTCAGTCTTTGAATTTCTTGACTTATTTTCTCGCAGTATCTTCCAATGTGTTTTCATTCTTGAAGTCAATCATTACATCCACCTTATTCCATATATCACTGCGAAAATGGATATTATTTGGATTTGTCTCCGTAGTTGGGTATATACTTTATATCGAAGGAAAATTAATTAAAGATGTTTGAGTCACCCTTGTTTGATGAGGAAGAATTTTTAGTAACTTATAATTGAAGAAGTAATTTCAGACACACATAGATCCCTAGTATAAGAAAAGGTGTTATAAAAAAAGACTAACTCCACTTAACAAGGCAAGATAAAGAGATATTCTCAACTCAGAGAAAAGAGTAACTTCCTTGATCAATAAAATGGTATATTTGGCATCAAGCCAAAGAAACATTTTCATGCTTGGAAGTTGATGTGGAACATCAATGTCAAAGAGTGGAGATTTGATTTGAACTAGATCTTTAAGGTACTGCTATGAGTTGTTGAGATTTGGGTAACTTGGAAAGTGGTCCCCTTGTGTTTGTGAGTCTCTAACCACAAAGAGGGACACTATTACCCTTATACCTTTACTTTATGTTCTAATTTCACATTGACTTTATTCACTTAAGTCATAAAGTGAAATTTGCAACTTAAGTCATAAAGTGACAATTAATTCACAAGTGGGTGAATTAATAGACATAAAGAAAACTATGGAAACTTAAGTAAAGAGGTTTTCTAAGTGATATTTATGAGAAGTGTTCTCACCCATTGATTAGACTTGGCTAGATCTAATCTAAGCCATTGATCTTTTAGGTTTTGCCTAAGGAAGGCTAAAGGAGGCTAAAGGGTAAGGAAAATATGCATTCTTCACTTGTTCACTTGGAGATTAGAGTGGAGATGAGAGGAGGAGAAGAATGAGGGTTTCAAGGGGAAAAGGAGGCACCCTTAGAGCATGAGGGCGCAAGCTACCTTGAAGGATCTCTCATGGAGGGCAAGGGTATGAGGCTTGGAGTGGGTGTGCACTAAGGCTTTGAGGGTGCACTCTATTGTGAGGAAGATAATTCTTGGAGAGTGCATTGTTTGAGAGCGGAAGATACTTTGTGGCAAAGGGAGTGCAAGCATATTCAAGAAAGCAAAGGATTCCAAGAGAGTGCAAGTATGTTTCTAGCATGCACAAGCTAAAGGGGGCGCAAGTATACTCTAGCAGGCCCAAAGATTCAGAGGAACTCCAAAGCACATTTGAGATGGAGTGCTATTGTATTAGGTTCCCTTGTTCTTATCTTTGTTTGTAACACTTGCTTGAGATATATATATATATATATATATATATATAGCTCATTCTTATCGTTTTTCCCCATGGGGGTTTTTCAAGGGTCATGTTGACCAAAAACATCATGTGTACATTTGTCATGGTTTGCTCATTTACTTTCAATTGTAAGTTGTTAAATATCTAGGAGGGTATTTGATGCTTTTGAGTTACCTGCATGTGCTAATGTATGGTAGCCTAAAACACCTGATTAACCCATTCAAGGAGCATTCTCAAAAGGGAATGAAATCACAAATCAAGGGGTAGTTTTGTTACTAAACCAACAGACCTGTTTGTTGTCTAAAAATAACAATAAGATAGTCCTAAAAACTTTGGTAAACGTGCCCAATAAGAGGTTGTATTAAATACATGTTGAGCAGCCCCTAGAAACTCAAAAACTCTTCATGACTCACCAACAAAACACCAATACAAACTCCATTATATTTGCATCATTTAACCATTCAATATAACTTAAGTACAATAAGAAATTCCCACAAATAACACAAAAAAATTGAGGAACCTGATATGATATTTACGAAGGTTTATTCTAATATTTTGTGGAATGAATAAGGTTGTAAATGCTATAGAATATGCCCACCAACTTCAGTAATTAACTCCCAACAATACAAAGTCCCCGTTGCACCTAAATTCGATCTAGATAGGGGAAAGATCAGTCAAGTGACCACTGATTGCGACCCAACAAAGCTCTAATGTGCATGGCTAAAGAAATCAGCCACAATGGGTGATATTTGGTCCTCCATAGAAAGAGTTTTGATCCATCACGATATTACCATGTCCAACAAGGAAGAAAAAACTCCCAACAATTGTAATCTTTGTCTAGTAGCAAAAATAATCCACTCAACCAAGGAAAAACAAACCAAATAGTCACAGAATCGGTCATGTAGGAGATTGATTGTCCTTACTGTTGATAAATTTTCCCCTTGTAGCAAAAACAACACCCTTTCACCAATAATATGTCCTTTATTCAAGATAACTTGGTCCCCATAGCCGAGAATCGATTCCAACAACAAAATAATTCGACCTCTTCACAACAAATGCAACCACCACTTAAAAATTGACTTCCTCAAACCCAAATCACCTTATTCAAACAATAATTTTGTCACTGCAAGATAAAACCCAACCACACTTGCAGAAACTCGACCACCAAAGGATAAACTCTGCTACCAATGAAGCACAATGAAGAAATCTCAGTGATGTTTTCCCAATGACCAGAATTCCTGCAAACAAGAATTTTGTCTCCACAAGATAAAACCTAGACACACATGCATAAACTCAACCACCAAAGGATAAACTCTGCTACCAATGAAGCACAATGAAGAAATCTGAGTCGACCTCTTCACAACAAATGAAACCACCACTTCAAATTTGACCTCCTCGAGCCCAAATCACCTCCCGCAAACAAGAATTTTGTCATTGCAAGATAAAACCCAACAACACATGCATAAACTACACCACCAAAGGATAAAATCTACTACCAATGAATCACAATGAATAAATATGAGTGATATCTTCCCAATGACTAGCTAGGGTGGATAGTCTCACCACCAAAACCAATCTCAAAAACTCTCTAGGGTTTTTCCTCCCAAGAGCCAAAGCCAAAAGAGCTCTCTCAATTCGATTTTTAGAAAATAACAAGTGAATAATGAAAGAAAGGACGTCATCATTATCCTTTTAACTCTTCGTTGACCCTTTTTGGACTCTTTTACCATTTTAATAAAGTAACGTGACTTTATAAACTTAAATACACTTAAAACACCCCTTTTTATTAACCCATTTTTAATGTCGGAAACTGATTAATTGGATTTTAAGACATTCTCAGATGTCAGAGTCCCGTTTTCATCATCTCAACCTCTAGATATTTTTGTCCCGGTTCCAACGATATATTACATGAAGGTATCCCCTCAAAAAGTATGATTCATATAATACCTTTAGTGTATTTATTTAAAGTATGCTCAATAATAACCCAAAATTATAGAAATCATCGGAATTTCATGGAACCAAGAGAAAACTGTGAAGAAATTATCCTGATGATGAAATATGGTGAATAGACTAATCGGGGCCCCATATAATCCCTCCAAATTGTTTGAGCTCATTATTAACCTCATTTTACCCCTATTTTCAAACTAACATAAGCTCATAAGGTTGCCTCCGACTGTAAATCAAGGGAATCAAAAAATGGGGACATTACAATCCTCCCTTCCCAAAGATTGTTCGTCCTCAAGCAATGCCATCACAAACTGACACTCCATCGACTAAACCAGATTGAAACTAAAAACGATACCAAGATCCAAAACCACCCTAGAATATTGGAAGCATCCTTCGCTTAATACATCATCTTGCAAGGTACAAACATAAGAGGCCTCCTGAATACTGTTGATAAGCAGAGAAACTCATTCCTGCAAAAACTCGATCAATAGCTTGAAGAACTACTCTACTAGGGAACCAATATCATGAAAGAAAAAACTGATCCTCGCCTCTATGTCAATTATTGAGCAGTCTAATATCAGAATCTTAGGGTCCCAAGTTAATCTCAAAAAGGGACCACCATGCTGACATCATGCCACTCTGATCATAATCATCGACAATCGTTTCCAGTCTGCATCCTCCTCTCTTGGAACTCCAAGATGAAATACCAGTAAGGGTTGAACCTACTACCATGAATAGTGGCCTGCATATGCATTTGGGTGAAGTCATAGTATGAAAATCCACTCCCATACTCGATCTTGAATATTAGAAAAGGAAGTTTGTCCTGATCTCTAGAAATGACTCCAAGCTTCTAATGGACTCTAAATATATCTCCACTGGATAACTTTGTCACCTCCAAAGAAATCAACGAAAAGTGTGTGAATTAGTTAATCGTTGCATACATAATATTTTCCCAATGTGCCCTTGATAAACCTACGATACAATCTGTCAACATGCTTTTCCCCTCTCACCCTAAAATGGCCAAAGACTACATCAATCATGTGTGATGAGTGTGCCCCGACCTGCTCTGCTGACATATTGTACACTCCCCCATATCTCCCAACACGTCATCCGTAAAGCCCCTGCTTGTGAACCTCTCTCGGGCCTACCTGGATGATGTGAAACAATCTCTACTCATAGCACTAATCTTGAAGGTGATAATACAATAATCCACATGACTTCCCTTAGTGAACCAGACAACCATGATCTATGTAAACTCGATTGACTTTTCGGATGACCACTCCTTCAAGCAACCAATCCTAAGCATCCCAAAAGTAAACTCTGGAAACACTGCAGTCACCAGGTACCTATTTTCATGAATCATACTCAGCCAAGGCATATCAATGAAGTTAGAACCTACCAATCCATCTCTGTACTTGATCCTGGGTATCGTGAGGGAGAACCTACCTCTCCATGAGAAAACGAACTCCACAACTTCTCTCACATCATCATCGGAATGACATAGATCAATCATTGCCTTGGCTCTGTCGGTCATCATCATCATCTGAAGCGGTTTATCACTCTGATGAATTCTGGGATCCCACCACCAAATTGGTTGTCTATCACTCCCAATGCTTGTTGAAATCTCCATTAATCAATCTAACAAAGTCTATATCTCCTCCTTTTCACTCCAGCTATTGATCACTTGGTCCAAATGAAATACCTCTATATGGCTACAATGCCACATGTCTCATCCAAATGACACGGGTAAACCTCCCATGTACTATTGTGTATAATGAGGGCATCAAATAACAACACTAGATGCCTTCGCCATTACCTACAAGACTAGAAAGTGACTAGTGCATTGTTCAACCCCAAGGGCATAACCAAGAAATCATAAGGACGTCTGGAAGTAGACCTGTGAGTATCCTTCTCCCTAGTACTCACCTGGTGATATCCCAAATTACGATATGTTGCTCCCTGAGGCTCATCGATCCTTGGTAACCTCAACTCAATGGTATGCTCGAGGACTCTGTCAGGATGTCTCCCTGGAAGAAACGCCCCAAAACTCCATTGTACACTACCGTGTGCCAATAAATACCCCTACATATTGCTTCATATCATTGAATCGTCATGTACCACCATGTATCGTGTAGGTGCTATTGTATCTACCACTCTATCTGAACCTGTATCCAAGAGTTTGTCCATGTCTTTCATGTACCTGTCCACCCCATCTAGGTATGTACATGTTTCCTTGCGAGTTGGTCAACAAAGAATGAGCTCAACTATATCCTCCATAGCCAAGCCTTGATCCTTTAGTGGGCTCTCTAAAATAAATGGCTCATGATCCCCACAGTGAAAATCAAAGCATGGTTAAAACCCTCCTCAAGCACCTAGAACTCTGAATGCTCCTTGTGCAGGATCGTCTCAAGAGGCTCCTCCATCAAATCATGAGTGCCACTCACTTCTTCATGTGTCGCAATTTCCAAAGAAGATGGAGTCATTGTTTTTGTTAATGATGAAGAGTGTGCCAAACTCAGTTGGTAACAAAGCGCTCCTCAACCTCCTTTTCCTTGTCTTCAGCGAAATTAAGAGCAAGGTCCCTATCCATGAACAACTGCAAGTAATCAGATTTCATCTACTCTAGTGCTTCTTTGATGATGCATAATTGTGAACTAATGACTCTACCTACAACCCATTTTTGTCACTCCTCCATCTAGAATTTCCCAATAAGATCATCAATGAACTTATGAGTACCACTTTCCCTTGTCAACACTTGTACAATATACTCATCTTTGACCAATAACTAGTCCTTCAAGTCCTACACTGTTGAAGGCCTTTCTTCGTATTCATCATAGTGCCATGGTTTGTCCCACCATTGATTTTTTGTTTTGTTGTCTAATTTAAGAACACTACCCTCATCAAAACCAATTGGATCATTGTTGACCGAAATTGGTCACCTATATTTTCTCGCTCTTGGATTAATAAAAAAAAAATGATATCAGAAGACAAAACATTTTGAACTATTATAAGTTCATTGTGTATCCCTTAGTCTCAGCTTCTCCAGCCATTTTTTGGATCAAAAATCCCAGTCTGTATGCTTAATATATCCAGGTTTCCGTCAAGCAAGCAAAAGGGTGCTACTTCTATGTGGAATAAAGCTAATATCTTGGAATTGCATTTAATTTTTTGGGTCCACGACCTGGGTTTTCTTCATTAATTTTTTGGCCCAAGACCCTTAAAACTCTTCTTGTGTCGGGTTCAATCCCATAAAAATATTATATGGTATCTCTTGCAAGCACCCATCATACTCTCAACACTCCACACTTCACCTCACTATACTCTTCCCTTATTTCCCCCTCATTTCATACTTAACGTTATTTCCTCTCCTCTCCCTTCTTCCTCCATGGCAGGCGGACTCACAGACTCCCTTACCTCCTCACTTCCCTCACTCCCTCACCCTACAAGTCCGTGACCTACATTTCCCACCCCCCTCACTTCCGCTCCCCTCATTTTACCCCTCTCACTTAAACTCTCATCCCACACCCCCTCACCCTCTCCACTCCCTTATCCCTTATCCCACCACTCCACACTTATTTTTTTCTCGACTCCTTAGTGGAATTGTGGAATCACCCTCACCCTTATTCCATTACCCCCCTCATTCCCTCACCCCGCGAGTTTGTTTCCTACAAAATACCCCCCTACTTCACCGTACATCACCCCCTCACCTCTGCTCCCCTCATTTTCCCCCTTCCCTAACTACCCTTTCCCCCTCTCTCGTTCACTCTCCCACACTTAACACATTTCACACTTAATTATTATTTCTCATTATTTAATTGTTAACCTTTAACTTCATGCCATGTTTCAACCATTCCTTGGATCACATGGAAACCTATTTAAGCTATGGAGAGATGACACATTGCAACGTGGAATTATGACATATGGTAGTCCGTCATTGGAGACATGTGGTGTATCATTGAGATATCATATGAAGACACATGGCATATTTTTATTGGTCACATGTGGGTGATGACTCAACAATGAATCGGTGTTGACTAGGCATGAGGTGTACGGTGACGGGATTCTAAAATTATTATTTTATTTATTAAATTTTTAAGGGATATTGAGCCCTTAAACCTCCATAATCTTCTCTCTTCGTGTTTCTTGTTAAGTGTATGTTACACTTAAATACCATTATTTAAAAAACACTCCCATGCATGTGGGATAATTTTTAAGAATAAAATTCGAAATTTTTATGAAGAGAATCACAAAATTCATCCAAGGGCTAAGATTTTCCCAAGACATCCAATCGGCGGTGGTTGAGTCAAGATCTTCCAGAAGCCATAACTTGAGCTCCGGGTGTTAGAATCGTACAAACTTTATACTGTTGGAAATTTATTTTAATGAAGAAGATGATGGTATATGTTTAAAGGGCTAAAAGTTTATATAATTTTCCTGGAAATTAAAATATCAGTCAACTTCATTTTTAATGGGCCTGCGTGACAACTCTACTTCACAAGCTCATACCTTGAGATCCGGGTGATAGATTTGGGAAACATTGATATCGTTGGAAAGAAAAGATGATGAATATCACATATGAAGTGATTTCCATGGATAAAAGGTTGACTATCACTTCCATAAAATTAAAACAGAGTCCCCCTCTTTAAAAGGGAAATTAATTGAATTTTGAAAAATAAAAGTTTATTTAAAAAGGAAAGGGACCCATTTTTAATATACGTATATTAATGATGTAAGTTCATTAATGAGGAATTAATGAGGTTTTAATTAAATATAATACTTCAATAAAATAATTGTACGGGAAATTCAAGAGAGGAAAAACCCTAACTACTCAAGTAGTTAGAAGATCTCATTTTAAAAAGAGAAGAAGGGCTTCATCAAGGGTTCCACAATCAGAATTATTAGAGGGGAAGGGAAGAATCTCAGAGGAAGAAGAAGGTGCAACAATGAATACACAACCAAGCTTCTCATCAAGGAAAATAAATCTCCATCTTCTCCACTCTTTCTATTCTTCTACACCATTTCTCATAGCTTTATGCCTAAGTCTCTGAGTTGAGCATAAGTCTGAGTTCTTGAGTGTTCTTTTTGTATTCTTCCAAAATATTTTTCTTATACGATCATGGAGTATTTACATCCATAAACATGACTATCAACGCTTTTGTAATGAAGAACACTTTTCATGAATAAACTTCACAAAGAATTGCTTCGGTGTTGATTTTGATTGTATCTTGTAACTTTGAGTCTTAAGTATGAGGTATTTGAGATTGACCTATCAAATATGTTTTTGATATTGATAGTAGTACTCTTTTAAATTCTTTGAGATGATCAAATTATTCTCTCCTATTTCTTGTGAAGAAGACATGGATGCATTTATATATGATTAAGAAGATTGTGTATGTGATGTTGATCACAAAGAAATTATGATGTTGAAGACCTCCTTCAATCTTTTCTTATTGTAAAGAGACTTATTGTTGCACATAAATATTATATTAAGTTATTGGAGAACTATATCATTTCATAAATTCAAGCAATAAAGACCTAGTGTTTGCTTCCTAAGCATTCTCCTAATCCAAAATATTCAAGTTATATCTTTTAGCCAAAGAGGAGTACCACCTCTCTAAAAACGCAGGAGGATTCATATCCTTGTGAGGTTTTTGTTTCGGTCATGATGGATTCAAGCATCAACATTTTTAGCCACTCCATTGGGGAGACATTTATTTTCAATATATTTGAGGCCCTACTTCATATTATATTGAATAACCAGAAATCTCCATGGCTCAAAGTTTCGAAAAGAATATTCATGAAAATTGTTGTTTGTTTTAAGTATGTTGCACCTTCTTTATAATTTCAAAAATACCCAAGAAGCACTAAAGATTTGGGAGAATGAACTCCTTAGAAACTCCATTGGAAAGACTCAAAATGAAGAATTGCATTCATGTCATGATGCTCCTTTAAATTCTTCATCAAGCCCATCAATGGCTTTACAAGACTCAACAAAAGAGAGAAATACCCAAAGAAGGAGGTGATTTCATAAAACCCCTTTAAATCTACCTGAATTAGATTTTCAAATGCCTGAAATTTCTATTGAAATTATTTCTACATTCTTTGGGGATGCTTCAGAAGATGTAGAGAAACACTTGTTTAATTTTAAAAGTACATGTCATGGTTTCAACCTCACTAAAGACAATGTTCCATGTAGATTATTTTTACAAATTATGCAGGGAAAGAAACAACGCAGAAGGTTCTTAGAGCTGGCCTCTCGTGGCCCACTCTACATAAGGATTCTAAGGAATACTACAGAGCCCACGATGTATGCCAAAGAGTAGAGAAGCCATCAAGAAGAGATGATATTCCTTTATCACCTCAGTTGACTATACAGTCATTTGAGAAATGGGCTATTGACTTTGTGGGACCTATCATACCACCAGGAAAGTGCACAGGATCTTGATACATTATCACTGCTACAAAATATTTGACCAGATGGGCAGAAGCAAGAGCAGTTAAGGACTGTAGTGCAACTACAACCGCGTGGTTCATCTTTGATGATATCATAACCAAATTTTGATGTCCAAATATCCTTATGAGTGATCAAGGTACACATTTCATTAACAAAACCATTGAAGCCTTAACTCATGAGTTCGAAGTTCACCATCAGAAGAGCACACCATACCACCCACAGGAAAATGGTACAGTCGAAGTGATGCAGGAGCATCGCAAGCAGCAAGCAAGCGCGAAGACGGAAGACAGCTGGAAAGCACCGGCGCACATTTTTTGAAATGTTTTGAAGCATTAATGTAATAATTAAGAGAATGCATACTTCCATATTGTAAACATATCTTGAGCGATCCACTCTCATCTGTAAGATATAGAGGCATTTATAGGCAGTTAATGTAAGTAGGTAGAATTAAATTCTAGATTAGACAGTTTAGAGGTAGGAGGGAAAACCGACTATAGACACCCTCATCTTGTATCATTTGTAACATTAGCAACATTATCAATTGAGCATAGAGCATAGAGAGGGAAGAAACAAAGAACTTTGTCGAAGAACCCATGTACAAAAGTTCTGAGATGAATATATGAAGCTTTGATTTAGACTCATGGTGTTCTAATGCTTTCTGTGTATACATGTTGAATGTTATGCTCATGGTTGTTTTACTCTTTTTGTTGTACATTTGCTTTTATGTTGTGTATGTATGATTTCATGTTGGGTATTTGAAATCCGAAAGAGTAAAGAAATGAGTTTCAATTGGTTCTCTATCTGAGCAAGAGTTCCTACAAGGAGTGTAGTGGAGAATTCGCAAGGGGTGCCTTGAAGGGTTCAGAGTTCATCTCTGAAAATCTCAGGAGGGATACCATTGTTCTCATTTCCCATGAAAGTGCAAGTCAGGCACAGGAGCCGTGCAAGGTGTGCACAGGCAGGTTGGAAGTTCAGAACTCACCAACCCAGGAGAAGGTTGAAGACTACTATCGCGAGGAGATGCACAGAGTCAAAAGAACTCAAATACTTAGACGTATTTGAGGAAGTGCCAGAAGGAGTGTGTGCAGAATCCTTTTAGGAGGCTTGAGATGTGAAAGAAGCTCAGGAGAGTTAGTGCTTGTAACCTGTTCAAGGGAAGGTAGAAATTAAACCTGTTTGAAGGGAGACGGAGCAAATTTGTTTCACAGAGATCAGTTTCTGGCGAAAGAACGTTTGTTCGTTTCATAGAAATTCACAAAGGAAGAATCAGGTGGTCGAAATTCTCCGAGGGGAAGTTGTGAAGTCCTGACAGCCGTTAGATATTGTAGAGGAGTAAGGGGAGTTGTGGCAATGGTTTTCCAAAGTATAAGTTCAGGAGGGATAGAGCCGTAGGCCCAAGCCAACGAGGGTCGTTGGATTACTCGTGAACTTTCATTTCAGAGTTCAGAGGTTTGAGGGGGTGGAAGAATTCGCGTCCAAAGATAGAGGATAGTAGAGTGTACAGGTGGCGTACTTGTCAACAAGCGGAAGTCAATTTCGGTGACCATTTCAGGAGTTCGTGGGTTGGAGAACCAAAAGCTTAGCATCGGGATTCGCAAAATCGCGAAGTCTGAAACCCCAAAAAGGTGGAAAGTTTCGTTGTGGGGCTAGTACTGGGAATCGAGTCGAAACTCGGCATTTCGGCATTTCAGGAAATAGGAGGTCGAGATATTTGTTCCGGAATTCCCAAAATCGCGAAATGCAGTATAAGTGTGGAGGATAACGAAGCCTACATTTCGGCAAATTGGCGATGCGGGTTTCAGAAGTTGAAGAGTCGAAACACTCGGTAACAGGAGTCGTGAAGTCACGATATCTGAAGTTTTGAAATAGTGAAGGATGTGATCACATAGTGGATTGAAGAATTTGAATTGGTGCTTAGTGTTTGTGCAAGTGGGCTCAATTCATAAGGACCTGTGGTGACACCATCGTAGGAGTGTTTGATTTCCCCGAAAAGGAATCAAAGAGTCAGTTAGACTCAAAGGGCAGAAGAAGAGCGATCCTGAGTGGACCTTAACTCGAGGGTTGGGGGTCTGCACCACGAAGCTTTCGATACAATCTTGGAGACAATGCTGACTAAGATTTGCAGTGTTAACAGAGATGACTGGGATTTGAGAATTCCAGCAGTGTTATGGGCTTATCGAACTACTTGCAAAAAGTTAACAACGCAGACTCCCTTTAAGTTAGTTTATGGCTTAGAAGCAGTGGTACCTATGTTATACTTGGTTCCTAGTCTTAGAATTGCAGCATTTACAGGTATGGATGACACTGACGTTGTTCAAGACATGCTCACGCAGTTGATGAAACTAGAGGAAGACAGGTTCATTGTAGGATTTCATCAACATGTGCAAAAAGAAGGAGAAAAAGCTTACCATGACATACACATCAAGAAGAAAAAATTTAAACAAGGAGATTTGGTAATTTTATATGACACCAAGTTCATGAAGCATCCAGTAAAGTTCAGGCCACATTGGCTTGGGCCATTCAAGGTTGCATGTGTTACAGAAGGTGGAGTTGCACAGTTGAAGACTCTTAATGGAGAATGGAAGGATGGTTTAGTGAATGAGAGTCGGTTGAAGTTGTATTGTGATGACCAGTTTCCTCGCAACTCTCAGTAAAAGAAAAGAAAGAAGGGTTTAGGTACCAGGTGCAGTTGAAATTGGGTACTATACACAGAAAAGACAGTATGCACAAGATAGGGAGCGACAGAGCAGAAAGCACAGGCTACTCTACGCAATCTGTAGTCGAAGCAATATAGGAGGCTCAACCCTGCAGTGAATCGGGATGAGTCACATGTGAGTGTTGGGGGCCTGTTGGTCCTTGGTCATGTACTAAGGAAGAAATCAAATATTAAATAAGAGGAAAGACAAAGTACGAAGTACGCGGAAGGCACACAAACCAAGGAGGGGTCGAAGTGCTTAAAGAAGCATAAAAGAAGGAGAAAAGTAAGGGAAAGCAATCTGTTGGAAGAGAAGATCAAGGAGGACAAAGCAACAAAGACGATAGATCATGGAAAAGTCACCAAGCAGAAGACGACACCAATGGGTGCTTTAGAGCACCTCGTGGAGAAGAAGGAAGAACAAGTCGGCAAAGCCCTTAAAATGCGGGTTATGTGGACCTGGGGTTTTGGCACCTAGGCTTTGGTATAGGGTTGTCTAAGAGTCATGGAATGTATAAAAATAGGTCTAGAAGAGTGGAGAGGGGTTGGTGATAGCAATATTGATATATAGAAGTGTTTCAATTTTAGAGAATTCTTGTATTTTGGATCTTCAGCTGGGTGTGAAGATCAACCCTGAAGCTAGGTGCGCAAGGAGGGGAAATAAAGAGGAAGAGAGAGAAGGATCTGCAGCTAAGTGCGTAGATAGAACTATATGTTTTCATCTATTATATCAAGAAACATAGTTATGTGGACGTAGCCCTAGGGAGAGGGTGAACACGTAAATCTTTTTGTTCTTTGTGGTTGATGTTGTGTTATTTGTTATATGTTATATTGTTGTTGCATGGCTGTTTTCACCATTAAAGATAGGAGGTATAAACTAACTTCATGAGGCTAGGTATAAGACTGTTAAAGAACCTCTAGGTTATATTGTGTTGTTGTTCTGGAATCATTTTGCATTTCCCCTGGTTGTAGACACCTGTGTCCTGCAACCCCCCTTATTGCTACTTCAGGTGAGACTTCATCTGATTCACAGGTGTTGCTAAAAGGGCCAGTATTTATGGTTTGTTGGTGCGTTGTTAAGAGTTGAACCCTGGGTATGCCCCTGTGCCAACAGGGTCCTTCCGAACGGATCTTGTTCGCTCGTCTTTCCAAACGAAAGGATATTCCCTTTCGAGACTTAAATCTCACTATCCTTCCTGAGTTTCATCAGTTCTGAAGGACTTAGGAATAGGCGTGCACTTTGCGTTCTTTCTCCGGAGCTTAACAAACTCCTTTTTCCCAGGAGACTCAAAACAACTGGGAGTATGGACATGCATACGGGGAAACTATGTCCAAGGTCGATGAACTCACAGTTCATCTGCTTAAACTTGAGCCACTACAAGGCTCGAGCATTTACATATATACAAACCATATAGTTCCTTACTTGCTTAACTACACAATCAAGCAAAGATAAAGGGATACAATCTAGTCATCAGGCAAACATGCACATCCCTGCAACATTCATAGGATATCCAACTTTAATTTACAGTTATAGTTCAATTACACAGGATATGAGAATACTTATCTATTACAGGTTGCAGCCAACTAACTGACTATGGGTGTCCGCATTTTCGCCCAACCATAGGCTCAAAGGCATTTATTCTTAGCGCTCTGGCCACCCTCGTGCCAAGCCATGATATCACTAGGGAATTTATGTCAATTCTCAAAGGTACTTTTCTTTCAAAGCTTCTGCGAGGCTTATCAAATGTTTCCTCAGCATCAACATCACAGCCTTCTTCTCAGGTCTCATTCTCTGCTAGAGAGATCCCTGTGTTCTCTTCTCTTCCCTTCCCTTTTTTTTATTTTCATGCCTTGCATGCACATCCTTCCTTGAGGATATTATCCTTCCTATCTTGTTCCTTCTATTAGAAGGAGACTCAGGTTAGTCGGGGTCTACAAGACCTTGTGGTACTTCGGGCTGACCTTTTGCAGCTAGACCATGCTTCCATTCATGGGGGTTGTTTATGGTTCAACCACCAGTCCTTTCTTCATTAATTGATTCCTCCTTGAGAACCGGAGGAGGTTTGTTATCCTCAACAAGGGAAATTCAGGGTCATTCCATATAATGAACCCTCTCTTATAGTTTTCACATTCTTTCCTCTAGTGATATCATGGCCAATAATTTCAAGGCTTCGCCCCCACAATCAGTTGTTTACAATTCAAACAATAATACATTTACATTGTTCTCATGCCATAGCATGGTGATTATGATTACTGATTAATTAGAAGTTGCGGGAAACATGGGTGTTCCAATCCAATAGTGTTTACAATTGGTCTAAAATGGATTTCCTCTTTGTGAATCTTTGGCAATCCATATATACATGGAACTATCAGGTCTTTTGGCACAAGTTTATCCTTCACTTCATTGTCTAGAGATGAGTTCTTGATTGCTTGAGTCACCTTTTTTATAATCTTACTACTTGGATCTATAGTAAGTATTTTGTAGCTATTGCTTTCTATTAGATGTTCCAACATATTTCAGTCATAGTTCATGGTGTTGAAAAGTATTGTGGCATTCCCCTTGTCAGCCTTGAGAATCTTAATGTTTTCATTCTTTTTGAGTTACATCAAGGCTACAATTTCATTCGTGTTAATATTCCTCCTCAACAACTTAGCTTTGAATTTGATTATCACAACACATTAATGTTTGATCTCCTCACAAATATTAGCAGGAAGATTTTTAACAAAGGACTCAATCTGGTTTATTAGATCCTCAATGGGGATTCTTTTAGGAATTATTGTGAAATTTAAGCCATATTCCAATACCCCCTAGGTGGAATTATCCATTGACTTGATAAATTCAGCGTGTTTGTTTTTTGTTTGTTTTTTTATCATCTCTACTCTATATTTTTCAGTCTTTGAATTTCTTGACCTATTTGCTCGCAGTATCTTCCAATGTCTTTTCATTCTTGAAGTCAATCATTACATCCACCTTATTCCATATATCACTACGAAAATGGATATTATTTGGATTTGTCTCCATAGTTGGGTATATACTTTATATCAAGGGAAAATTAATTAAAGGTGTTTGCGTCACCCTTGTTCGATGAGGAAGAATTTTTAGTAACTTATAATTGAAGAAGTAATTTCAGACACACATAGATCCCTAGTATAATAAAAGGTGTTATAACAAAAGACTAACTCTACTTAACAAGGCAAGATAAAGAGTTATTCTCAACTCAGAGAAAAGAGTAACTTCCTTGATCAATAAAATGGTATATTTGGCATCAAGCCAAAGAAACATTTCCATGCTTGGAAGTTGATGTGGAACATCAACGTCAAAGAGTGGAGATTTGATTTGAACTAGATCTTTAAGGTACTGCTATGAGTTGTTGAGATTTGGGTACCTTGGAAAGTGGTCCCCTTGTGTTTGTGATTCTCTACACACAAAGGGGGAGACTATTGCCCTTATACCTTTACTTTATGTTCTAATTTCACATTGACTTTATTCACTTAAGTCATAAAGTGAAATTTGCCACTTAAGTCATAAAGTGACAAGTAATTCACAAGTGGGTGAATTAATAGACATAAAGCAAGCTATGGAAACTTAAGTAAAGTGGGTTTCTAAGTGATATTTATGAGAAGTGATCTCACCCATTGATTAGACTTGGCTAGATCTAATCTAAGCCATTGATCTTTTAGGTTTTGCCTAAGGAAGGCTAAAGGAGGCTAAAGGGTAAGGAAAAGATTCATTCTTCACTTGTTCACTTGGAGATTAGAGTGTTGAGGAGAGGAATAGAAGAATGGGGGTTTCAAGGGGAAAAGGAGGCGCACTTAGAGCATGAGGGCGCAAGCTACCTTGAAGGATCTTTCATGGAGGGAAAGGGTATGAGGCTTGGAGTGGGTGCGCACTAAGGCTTTGAGGGTGCACTCTATTGTGAGGAAGATAATTCTTGGAGAGTGGATTGTTTGAGAGGGGGAGATACTTGGTGGCAAAGGGAGTAAAAGCATATTCAAGCAAGAAAAGGATTCCAAGAGAGCGCAAGTATGGTTCTAGCATGCACAAGCTAAAGTGGGCGCAAGTATACTCTAGCAGGCCAAAAGATTCAGAGGAACTCCAAAGTACTTCTGAGATGGAGTGTTATTGTATCAGGTTCCCTTGATCTTATCT
>ML816769.1:26048-36332 GCA_009831015.1 Picea engelmannii | reverse complement strand
CGCACAAGAGCGCTGGAGCGAAGCAAGGAACAACAGAGACCAAGGAAGCGATTACAAGGTACATATCTTTTTCTCACTTCCAATTTAATTCAATAGTTAGATCTAGGGAAAGCGGTATATTCTGTCATGTTTTGTTCTAGATCCGGGTGGATCTAGGGAGATTGGTCTGTGTCCGCACTCACGAATTTATCCGTAAACAATCCTCAAACCCAAATCACCTCCTGCAAACAAGAACTCTGCTACCGCAAGATAAAACCCAGCCACACATGCATAAACTCGGCCACCAAAGGATAAAATTGTCTACCAATTAAGCACAATGAAGAAATATGAGTGATCTCTTCCCAATGACCAGCTAGGGTGGATAGTCTCACCACCGAAACCAATCTCAAAAACTCTCCAGGTTTTTTCGTCCCAATAGTCAAAGCCAAAAGAGCTCTCTTAATTCGATTTTTAGAAAATAACAAGTGAATAATGTGAGAACAGACACCCTGATTCTCCTTTTAACTCTTTTTTGACCATTTTTGGACCCTCTTACCCTTTTAATTGTAGATTTTTAATGACAAAATCAAAAATATTTCATTCACACATTTCGTCAAACACTTAGCAACCTAGAGATAATTGTCTTCATAAATTTCAGAAATGCATACCCACATTCAGAAATTTCTATAAGCAGAAATACACATTGTTAAGCAAAATATGCAATGGAAATACACAGTGAACAACAACCCATAACTCACGGAAATTTAGGCAAATACCAGGGAAAACCCCAATGTGGGGAAACACAACGAGAGAGAGAGATATTATTATTTTGCTTCAGGAAAGTTCAAAACAACATCAATAACACTTTTCAGCCAAGAGAAATACCTCTTACAGCACATAAACTGTCCCCCACAAAACTGTCTTGAAAACCGTGCCACGGTCCGTACAGCTGTATGGATTTGCTGAAAGTTGGCACCTTGAAATTCATGCCACAACTGGCAGTTGTACCTTGCCTTCTGTACGACTGTCCTCCTTCAGAAAATTCTTCAAGGGCTGCCTAGAAAATCGTGCCCAAGCTTGTCTCGATTTTCGTGCCTCAAGAATGTTGTTGTATGACCTGTACAGATCCATACAGTACGACCTATCCCAACAAATATCACTGCAACAAATCAAAACAAAAAATGCCTCCTTGGGATTTGTGCCCTAGCTCTCTTGGGAATCGTGCCCTTCTTGATGCTCACTTTCCTCTCTCAAGCAATCTCTCAACTCAACTCCTCTCGTCTTCTCTGGTGTGTTCTTCTCACATCCCTAAGCATGTATATGTACTCTTCTCTTTTCCCAAGAAACCCTAACTTACATAACCAACTCAATCTAATGGCTATCATAAGTCTAATCTGAGGGCTCATATTTAATGCTCCTCATTAATTACAAAATAAGTAATAAATGCTCATTAAATACTTTTTGGGTCCCACAACTTAAACTCACTTTAAGTTGTAAAGTACATTCACTTTATAAAAGCACTTTATTTAAAAAGTCACTTTACAAATAAAATATGCCTAGGAAATATGACTTTATGTCCTTCCCATGACAAAACACAAAAACATGAATGAAGACATCCCTTGTTACATTTCAACATTAATAAAGTAAAGTGACTTTATAAACTTAAAGTCACTTAAAACACCCCTTTTGATTAACCCATTTTTAATGTCGGAAAGTGATTAATTGGATTTTAATACATTCTCGGATTCTGAAGTCCCTTTTTCATCATCCCAACCTCTAGATATTTTTGTCTTGGTTCCAACGAGTTATTACACGAAGGTATCCTCTCGGAAAATATGATTCATATAATACCTTTAGTGTATTTAATTAAACTATGCTCAATAATATCTCAAAATTACAGAAATAATCGGAATGCCACGGAACCAAGAGAAAATTGTGCGGAAATGATCCTGATGATGAAAGATGGTGAATGGACTAGTTCGGGCCCCATATAATTCCTCCAAATCGCTTCAGCTCATTATTAACCTCATTTTACCCCTCTAGTCAGGCTGATATAAACTCATAAAATCGCCTCCAATTAATAAAACAGGGAAATCCAAAAAAAAAAACATTACAGAGTTTTGACATACCATATAAAGTATACATTTAAATTTTTAAATGTTTAAGAGAGAAATGCAAAATTAGCTTATACCATTCCAAAAAGGAACACAATCACAAAGTAATGACATTTGCAAAATTCCCCAAGAGAATACAACACTATATTGTAAAAAGTAAAGTGATAAGATTCCTACAAAGAGATACAAAATGTTTTCAAAATTAAAAAAGAAAACAAACAAATAAATTTTATTTAGAATTTGGGAAGGAATTCTTTTAAAAATTTGTTTAATTAAATTATCGATGAAAACCAATCACTCATTAATAATATACACCACAAAATAAGGAAGGACGTCTCTCTATCCTTCTTATATTAACGTCGAAGAGTGTTCAAATTTTCTCTCTGGAGAATAGAACATATTCAAAAGAAAAGAGATTTGTATAATGATTTTAAAAAGAAGAAGACATGACAATATTCCCTTCAAGAGATATTAGAAAAAAAAGGGAAAGAAGATATATAAAGATATAATATTTAATATAAGGAATTAGAAAAAAATATAAGAGAGAAGAAATATATAAATATAATATTTAATTTGGTAAAAAATTACAAAAAAATATGAGAAAGAATACTCTATATTCTATATTGATATTTAAGATTAAGGAAAAACAAATAATACAACACACATAAAAACTATATTTTAAAGAAACTTGAATGTTATACTCTAACTTGAATTTTAGATTCTAGATTTAATGTTTGAGTAGGCTTAATGATTAAGAATATGCATTTTTTTTTTGAGGTTAAAAGTTCAAATCTAGAAGGGTGTAAGGTATCTATACCTCCATAAACTTTATTACTCAAATCCTTATGCAATTTGGTGTCTAGCTTAGCATTTACCTTAAAAATTTGATGATTTTATGTTTTTCTATCTATATATATATGAATAATAATATGATTTTATGTTTTTCTATTTCTATATATGAATAATAATATGATTTTATATTTTTCTCTTTATATAAATAATAATATAGTAAGACAAAATATATCATATTGAATTGGATAAAAAAAATGTAATAAATTTCTTTTAAATTAAATAATGTTCTAATACTTTTGATTTTCATAATAAATATTTCATGTCACAACCATATTAAATATTATGAATATTATAATATTGATTTTTATAATAAACTTTATATAATATAGACACAATATATTATATTGAATTGAATTAAAAAATATGTAATAAATTTCTTTTAAATCAAGTAATGCTCTAATACTTTTGATTTTTATAATAGGTTTTTCATCTCACAATGTAAGAATTTTTAAGTAAACCATAGTAACTATTATGCATATTATAATATTGATTTTTATAATAAATTTTTAATCTCAAAAATATAAAATTCTTTAAATAAATAGTAATATTTATAATGATTTTTATAATAAATATTTATTATATAATTAATATTTATATTAACCACAAACCACACATTATGTAATAATTAATCTTTATTCTTTACTAACAAAATAAATCTCAAATTATTCATAAAAGGAAAAGACTATCATAAAGCTTTACTTATTACACATAAAAGGAAAAGACTCTCATAAAGCTTTACGATAACACTTTGAATAACCAATATCAAAATATGAGTAATTGTGTGTGATTTAGTTAAGATTGATTTAAGAGTGATTCAACTTTTATGAGTAAAATTATAAACATTTAAAATAAGATAATTAATAATTATTTGAATATATAATATAGATGTTTTATAAAATTATAAACATTTAAATTAAGATAATTAATAATTATTTTAAAATATCACATAGATGTTTTATAAAATTATAAACATTTAAATTAAGATAATTAATAATTTTTTTAATATATCATATAAATGTTTTATAGAAAGTTAATTATTTAACTATATATATCGCATAATATATATGGGCATATAGGTTGTTAGTGTATATTTTATCAAATTTATTTTAAATTTATATTTAATTTTATAATATCATATTATCTTTCTTATTGTATAGTTTGTTGATTTGGCAAAGCTCAACCTAGGCTACAAATTCAAGACACAACTGGGAACACTTATCATTGTCACCTCAATAGATGTCCCCCTTGTTTTAGTGAAGGATAAATCCAACACAAGGGAGGCTTCCTAGGTGACCCTAGGGAGATTGCGATGCGAGATGAGAAGTGGTCGGAGAGAGCCCCTATAGGTCAAGGTCAAAGATTGGAAAGAGGCTTGAGAAAGAGTCTTGTGAGTTGATGGAGGTTGTCAAGGTTATGTATCTGCAAAACAATGTTAGACCTGCCTGAAGCAAGACAATATATGATGAATAAAGCCTCAAAACCAATGGAGATTCAACAAGAAACCTTGTTGTCCCAAAATTGCAGCAGTATGGAAATATATATCAGCAATAAATAAGTTATGGCAACTGCAAATTAAAGCATCAAAGTCAAGTGTATGATGTTGGAAAACAAAGCTACATCAAAGTCAAGTGTATGATGTTGGAAAACAAAGCTAACAATTAGTAGACAATCTTCCAATGACAAAACCAAGGCTTTGATAGCAAAGAGGGTTATTATTTAAGTGTTATCAACATATTTCCATAACAACCTTATGGTTGTAGCAAACATTTGGTACAACAAATTCTAGCCACTGAAATCAACAAGTAAACCACCCAAACAATAGTTTATAATCAATAGAACAATTACCAAGGCTTACAAGTGAATTTCAATGGTAGAAGAGTGAGTAAACAGTGATAAAAGAGTGAATTTGTTGCAGCCCTATTGGCTGTAGCTAAATGTTAATACAATATCTAGGTCACTTGGCTAATGAAGATGCACTTAAGGCACAATATAGCTTAAAGCATGTAAAATCAAATTCCAAACTTGAACAATTCAATCTCCTTGATATCACATTTACCAATGCATAATATTCAATCTCCAATGCAAAAAGATTAGTGCCTTGTCTATTGGGTTATGAAGTCTCTTGTTTATGAGCTAGGGTTTATTACTCCTCTAGAGGTGTAAGCCCTTTTACTTCCTAGAGTAAACAAACCTTAGCAAGGTAAATCTACAAGGGTGTAAGCCCTTTTACTCCTTGTAGCAACCTTTGCAGATTATAGCCTTTTCAATGACAATAAAAGATAGATCTTGATGGAGGGTGTATGCCCTTATACTCCTCCAATGGTTTAACAAATTAACCTTGAAATCAAGAAGAAAACATATAATTGCATAAATTTCTTACCTAATCCAAGAGATAGCATGAAAAACCCTTACTTATCAAGAATATTCCACCACAATTGCCAAGAAACAAGCATCAAGAGAATTCACTAGCCTTCCTTCACCAATAGAAAAATAAAAGCATCCATTTGCATCAAAGACAAGAGAGAGAAAGTTGCCCAAGTAGGGAGGAAATTTCAGCCAAGTATGTATGTAATTCTCAAGTGAGTTGTGTAAATTGAAAGTGAGATGACCTCTATTTATATGAGGTCATCTAAAACCAATTTGTCCACATAAGTTTGTCAACAACAAATTAAAAGGAGGCCGACCCCCTCTATTTGCCTTTACAACTTAAAAATATAAAATTACATAAATTAAATCCCTTAGAAGGGTGACATCATGCCCTAAAAGGGTGACGATAGGCCTCAAAAGTGAGATGTTGAACCTCTAGATGCAAGTCGTTGGGCCTCCAAAGGCCATGTGTCCATCTCTCATGCTATGGAGTTTCATGCCATGCATCTTCCTTCTTCAAACCACATCACCTCTCTTCTAGAAGCATCGAGTCCATAAAACCCTAGCTTCTCTCATGACATCAAGGCTTGGAAGGTGATGTCTTGGGCCTCCAAGGGCCAACGTCCAAGTGTAAGGGGCTATGATGGAATCACCTAGTGTTGTCCAAGTGCCTCCAAAGGAAACATCCATCATCTCAAGTGTGCAATGACTCCGAGGTCCTCTTCCCATCTCGTGGGGCATGACATCCATCCTTGGGGTTTTCAACCCCCCATGCAGGCCAAAATGGCACAATCCTCCATGGAATAGCTTACACCTAGAAAGACCCCACAAATTCAAACAAATACACCCTCCAAGGGTCCACAAGTCACTTGTATCATGCCAAGTAAGCCACATTTAATAAAAGAACCACCCAAACATGTGCATTAAATCCCTCCTTTTCAAATTAAGAAAATGCTCAAATACCTTATACAACTTGCCAAATTTAAGTATGGGAGGGTTGTCATGGTGCCCTATTAGGTAGATCAATCCTCAAGTCAAGGAGTGTTTCCCAAGAAGACCCTCTCTAAGTCATGTAAAAGAGTATGAGGTGGATTGGGGTGTGACTTTTGGGCATGGGGTTTCTTGAGATACAAGGGCTCATATTGTCTCATTTATGGGTGCCTTTGTGGAGAGTGTGTTGCATCCTCGATTGCAATGCAACATTTTTCCAAACCCTTTATTGCCATTAATTAATTATGGTCCAAAACATTGAGTGCTATGTGCAATGGAAAGTAAGGAGAACCACAAGGCCACTTGGAACTAGGAACACATTGAGTGCCATATTCAAGGAAAGTAAAAGACACCACAAATGCATTCCCTCAACAAGCGAGACATTTATTAGTTTATGTGTTTTATGTTTTTTAAGGTCCTTGAACTTTTTGTGGAGAAGCATTTCATTGCTCTTAGGACCTTAGGGAGAGCATCTAGAGGATAATTTATGGCTTTTATCTTTTTCTAGCTACAACACCTCTGGGCCTTTAGCCCCTTCTTCCTATGAAATGAGATACAAGCCCTTCTTGGGGTCAATAAGTTTGAAAGACAAAATGGTGAGGAAACGAAAGGGAAGGAATGTGAAAAGTGGCAAGTATGGATGGGAATGGTATGATGACCCTTCAAGGAGACCCCCCAATAACAACCCTTTTCCCAAGGGTGACCCACTTACTAGGAAACCATGTCAACCACTAAGGTGAAATGAGACAAAAGGTATAATTTCCAAACAAACGTTTTCATAATCAAGAAAGGACTCTTTGCAACATGCTCAAATGCTTCAATTATTAAAATGACACTTACCATGAGACCATACTTGTTACCTCATGAAGCAAGACATGTTTTCCTCTATGGGCTAAGATGGTGTGCTCAATGTTTTGTTGTCGATCAATGGTGATGTGTGGTGAGAGGAGGGGCTTTGTCTGCTCATGTGGCTCTCGACATTCCACGTCTTCAACCTGCGAGCCTCGAGACATCATCTCCTTAGTTACCCCTAGCCTGGGGGGGTATCAATCTTTACCAATTTATTTTAGATTTACGTTTAATTTTATCTATAACAACGTACTATAAGTGATGATTGATGATTATTCTCGATTCAAAATTGGATTGGAATTTGAGCTAAGGTAAAAGAAGTAGAAATTAGTTAAGTATGTTGAAGAAAGTCCTGTGAAAGGTGAGAAACTTTGACAAATTATGCATAAGGGTTAAGTTGGTGTGAGGCTAAGGGAGCCACACATCTAATCTAGGATAACATCGTAACATCATCTGGGCAAATGGTCTTACTCCAAATGAATGCACATGTAAATGTTGCATACAAATCTACCTTATGTACATTTTAAAGCTCATGAAGAGTCCTTTTATTTAAGTGATGCAAAGGAGTACCCTCATATTTGCATCCAAAGTCGAGCCCTATGATTTTGGTTCCTTCCATTTGGACGAAGGAAAGGGAGTTAAATCCTCTTGTATCCCTCGTATTCCATATATGGATGGTGGGACCCATCTAGGGAGGATATCCATCCAAAGACAACACAAGGCTCAAATAAGTCCTCACCTCCCACATTCATGTACTTGTATCCAAGGAGACATCATATGGGAGACTCATCTAAGGGGGATATCTAAGAGGTTTGGCTTGGCTTACCAAAAAGTTACTTACATCTTAGATGACGTCGAGCCCATCCTTGTCGATAAATAACATATAAACAAATATAAAGAACTCAAGAAAACAACTTAATATGTAGTAGAACAATAAAACAATGAATATATTAACACATTAATACCACACCAACATGACACCATTTAACATGCATGGAATTGTAAATTTAAATTGTTTAAAAAGAAAAAACAATATAATTAAAAGATGTTAAAGAGAAAAAAGGACAATTAGAAAAAGAAAATAGAGTAAGTCCATTGAAATTCAAGCTAACAACAAGCCTTTAAAAGAAAGTATACTCTTGAATAGAAAGATTCTCTATACTAAAAAACACCAAGGCCAAAGGTGGTTTAGCTCAAAGACTCGTAATTTTTTTTAAGTCACCAATTCGGGATATAAGTTTAAAGGACAATTTATTGTAAAAATTTAGTTCTATACTAAAAAGCACCAAGGCCAAATGTTTAGCTCAAAGACAAGTCACCAAATCGAGATATAAGTTTAAAGGACAATTTATTGTAAAGATTTAGTTATTGCAAAGTTAATAACAATAACAATATGGAGTTTTATTTTGCAAAGACATTTTTCAATGAAAATTTAATGTGCAAATATGCGTGGTTGTGATTTTATTGAGTAATTTAAACGGTGTATACACATATTTTTAAATAAACGATTGAAAATTAAATAAAGTCCACATAATCTATTCCATTGTAATCTAATTATAATTTAGTGAAATAAAGTCCACATTATCTATTCCATAATTCAGTGATTTTGACAGGCTGTCAAATTATGAACCGAATTTAACGATAATATAATCCAAGACATCCACACATTAGGTTGCACAGAAGATATGAACAGTAGGCAGTAGGATGTGTAGAGGATATAAGACAAAAAGAATCACATGGAAAGCGCGACCTTACACGAACGGCAGCGCATCCAAACCACTCAAATAAACCACAAATGGCAACAAACACTGCTATGAGGATGACAGCCTGATGACATTTAAGCTCCCCCACTCAGTTAAGCATAGCATTTAAAATCTGCTCGTCTTCGCAGACGACCACAAACATTTAATCCGACATCCATGACTATCAGTTCTCGCACGCAGACGCCTCGGAATTTTTTTCCACTTTAATTTCACGAAAGAATGTCGAAAGGCGCCAATTATGGTCCGGACAATGCATTGGATTTCGAGCTTCCCGAAGAACTTCTCGGCATTCTTCCCACGGACCCTTACGAGCAGCTGGAATTGGCACGTAGAATTACCTCCATTGCGGTTGGATCCCGGGTCTCTAAGTTGGAGGCCGAGGCCTCAAAGTTCAAGATTAAAATTACCGAGAAAGATCAGAGAATTTACGAACTGGAGGAAAAAATCAACCAGTTAGAAAAGGCTCTCAACGAAACTGGCGAACGGCTGTCTCACTCACTGGAAGAGCAGGTCAGCTTCTTTATGTGCTCACTTATTTCTGAAAACCTTCTTTATTCAATATTTTTGTTTCTGTTTAGTTCTTTTTCTGTTTTTTTATTTTTATTTTTTTATTTCGTTATGTCGTCGCATTTTTTTCCCCTAAATTCTCCTCATGTCTGGTTCGAATTTGAAATATTTTTGCTCGTTTACAGTCAGAAGTTGGTAATTTTAACAAATTCGTTCAAATCCACTCTTGTTCTGTTTTCTTTTCGGTATTTCATGTCAATTTTTCTAATTCCACGCGTTTCTTGTTTAACTTTGATATGCTTTTGTTCAATTACTGTCTATCTTCCATTGATAAATTTGTTTAATTCTTCTTTGTTTCAAAAATTTATGACAAATTTGATTCTCTGGTGGATGTCCATCTGTTAAAATTTGAAATTTAGTATTTTCTTTTCGGATTGAACTATCATTTTCAATTATCTTATTTTGCAGTTTTACATTTAGTATTTTTAATAATTTTGTTCAAATACTAGTTTTTTATTATCTTTGTGTTCATTGTTTTATGTCAATTCGATTGTCTACCTCAATTTTAATGCTTCTTGTTCAAGTCTCTGCTTCACTGTTGAAATTCCGCCAAATTTAACCGTCTCTTTCTTTATATTTCCGATCTGCCTTTCTTCAATTACTTATCCTCTCTTTGTTCTATGTTGAAAATGTTCATTTCCCTGCAGGCAAAGCTCAATCACGACAAGAGTGTTTTAGCAGCAACTGTCAAGAAGCTTAACAGGGACGTGGCAAAGGTGAGGTTTCCTTCATTCATACAAAACAACGAGGTCATCCTTTCTGAAACTGCAGATTAATAAAGATAAACAGTTGAATAGGATTTG
>ML816768.1:101111-141302 GCA_009831015.1 Picea engelmannii | reverse complement strand
TGATTCACCCCCCCTTCTCAGTATTCCAACATGCTATTGACCCATAGTCATTCATATGTTGAAAATAGTAAACCCAAGTCAACCATAGTCAACTATATTCAACCATAGACAATCATGCACACCCATTATCATCATGGTCAACATATTTAACCGTACTCAGCCATGGTGAACCATCGTCAACAATCTCCAACCATAGTGAACCATAAACAACTATAGTCAAACTTAGTCAACTATAGTCTTTCATAGTTAGTTGAACTTAGCTCTGGTCAACTAAAGTTGACATGGTTAACCATAGTCTATCATATTTAACTAAAATTAAATGCAGAAAATCATTGTCAACCATATTCAACCATGGTCTACATGGTCTTCCATAGTTGACCATCATCTACATTGTCAAATGTGGTAAAACATGGTCAACCATAGTCAGCATTCTCAAACATGGTCTACCATAGTCAAACATGGTCTCACATGGTCAAACATAATCAACCATGGTCAATCATAGTTAACCATGGTCAATCATAGTCAACCATGGTCAAACATTGGCAACCATAGCCAACGATGGTAAAACATAGGAAACCATAGTCAATGATGGTCAAACATAGGAAACCATGGGAAATTATAGTCAACCATGGCCAACCATAGTCAACCATGGCCAACCATAGTCAACCATGGTTAACATGGGCAATGTTACACCCTAGATTCTCTGCAGTGTCCTACATTTTTCATGAGATGTGACCACTCTAATGTACCCAAAGTTTGATTATTTCTTTGTATGTGGCCATGATGGGTTGATTTTGATGTATAACTATTGGTTATAGGTTACCCATATCCCCTCATGTGGAAGATCATGGCATGTCCTTTTAGTCCCCATTCTTAGGGTTCTTGGTTTTATTGCTTCAGTCGACTACCCCTTTGGAGGTGGTAATTCCCTCAAATATCGTGGGCAAATATCATGGGAAAATACATGGAAGAATACCACGGGATTCCAAACCCATGGGTTTGAAACCACCATTTCATGTTTACCCCTTTTTTAATATACTTGTAAACCTATATATAAATAAACCTTGGAAATGTTGTGTATATTTGTAAAGTTGTAATATGTTATTAATGACAACATTAATCCTTTGACATCAATGAAAATAATTCCACCGATCTCCCCCTTTGTCATTGATGGCAATCCTACAGCGAAACACATAGTCCATATGGCATATAAAGAATTTCCCCCTTGTCTGCAACTCTCCCCCTTTGACATCAATGGAAAAGGGATGCTCCCCTTGAGATTGTGCTTCTCCCTAAGCATTTAGTGACTAGATTTGATGAATATTACTCCCAATTTCATGTCCCTTAATTTGTTATGATTGCAAAAATGGATCAAACACGATAAAGCATCACTCCTAAATAAGCTTGAACACTGTTACCAACAACGCAAGATTATAAATTTATGTCAATCCAGTCAGTCTTTGTATCCAACATAAGCAATATTACATCTCCAAAAATAGTCGAACATGGTTCAATCGATCTCAACAAATCCAACTTGATTCAACAAGAAATATTCAAGTCAACAAGAATACATCAGTTAGGTTCACATATGAACAACTTCAATTATTCCCCCCTTTGAGGGATCAATAAGTAGCAACAAAAATTATCATCAAAAATTCCATATGAAAGATAACCTAGTTGAAACTCAGTCAACGAATACTCAGTCGAAACTCTAGTCTACTGCCATGTCGGGTTGATCCTCGATAGACCACTTCCAAGGAAACCATATGTAAGTAAGAGAAGGAACATTGCACGACTATACAGTTGATTATACATAACGATATGAAGTCCTAATATTTTTTTTCAAATGATTCCACAACCATCCATCAATCCAACCAAAATCTATCCTGGTAGTTGACATTGATCCACCATTTTATCTTTCATGTCTCTTATACAAAGATCTGAAAGCATGATTGGTATTCCTTCAATTTCTATTGTGAGGATGATAATGGGGCACATATTTGTGTGCTATCTTATAAGAGGAAGTAGGCTCGGGGTCAGGTTCACTTACAAGAGTACAACAACCCAACATATCAACAACAATTTCATTTATGACAACATACTAAAATTATGGAATGTGAGGAACATGCAAATCATCAATCTATTCAACACAATCAACAATAGGTTTCTCTTCTAGAAAACCAGTCAGAACTGCACCTACAACAAATAAAACTTCCTTGGTTGTAGAAAGACCGAGTTTAGGTAGGGAGGCAACAAAAACATCATTTCCAATACATGTTCTTGGTGACTTCATATTAGGGGTAATAAGAACAATGATACCATGTCCATTATTTTCAATTTCTCCTCTGGTATATGCCATCTTGCTCAACAATGGGGACCAAATACATGTAGTGTTCTTTTTGAAGCGAGTTGTGCAAGACCACCTTGGTGGAAAATATCTTCTAAATATGTCCTTGTTGTCTTTGGAAGGAATGTCAGTTTTCTACAGAACATCATTTTCTTTCTTCCTAATGTCTTCATGATTCATGTATATTTTGAATACATCAACATAGATTTTAGATTGTCCTTCATTTACTTTGTTCGGTGGCTCTGTAGATTTTGAATATTCTTTGGTGGTCATCTGACTCTTATCATAACCAAGACCAGTCATAATGAATGGATACCTTTAACAATTGATGATAGCATCTAAATTTTCAGTACTCTTTACAAAATTCAAGCTTCTATTCAACTTAATAGTTGTTTTCTCCAGTTCCTTTTTTAAGAAAACAATTTCATATTCTATCTTTTTGTAGTTTTCTTCCTTTTCATTTAGTTGGATTCTCACCACTTCTCCTATCCTTCTTTCCTCGTATAATTGAAACTTTAGATTCATGATAGTATTTTTTGTTTCTTCAAAGCTTTGTGACATTTTGGATTTTGAGGCACGATCATCTTCTTTTATGCAATTGCTCATTTAATTTTAAATTATTTTTCCTAAGCTTATTTATTTCGCTTAAGGAACACATGAGTTCTTCTTCAAGATCCACTTCCCCATTTGTTTCAACATTTTCCTCTTTTTTCTAGTCCATCATTTCTATCCCTTTGTCTTCATAAATATTTGCTTCTATTTCCATAAAGAGAGTTTCTTCTCTATCACTATCAAAACTAATTTTGTTGTTTTTTTTCCAGACGAGTCACTAACCCCTTTTGAGTAGAGATTCTTTTTATGCTTATAAGAGTTATTGTTCTTTTCATGCTTGTCCCATTTGTGGTTCTTTTTGTATTGATGAAGTTATATCCCTTTCTTTATGTTGTGGTATTCTTCATCATCACTACTTTCATCCTTTGCATATGGACACTTAACATCAAAATGTACTAGTTTTCCACAATTAAAGCATTTAAAGGGAAGCTTACCTTTGTATTTTCTAGATCCATTTTTTAGTTTTCTCAAAAAATGTGCTTCCTTTGTGTCTGATTCATAGATGGAACAATCGATTGATTTGTTTTCTTTGTTCTTTGTCTTCTTTTACGTTTTGAAATATGCTTATTTCTTTGATGGATTTTCTTTTCTAGTCATCATTTCATATGCAATGAGAATCCCATGCAATTAATCCATTTTAACTTTCTCAAGATCCTTTGTTTCTTCAATAACAAAAACTTTGGCATCAAATCTTAGGGTGAGTGGCCTTAACACCTTTTGTACAATCATCAGTTCTTCAACTATTTCACCAAGTCCTTTGATGGTGTTGACATTTTCATCCATAAGGAGGAGATCAGATGCAACATTTTCTTTGTATTTCATTTTTAAACCCTTGAACTATTATCTATGAGTTTGTATATTTTCCTTCTTAACCTTGTCATATCCTTCATAGATATTTTGAAGCTTGTCCCAAATTTATTTTGTCAATTTACAATTGTTACACACCAAAATGTCACACTTAAGTTTCACACCTGTTAACTTACACCTAAGTGTCACAAGTATCATAAAGTTTCATCTGCACCTTACTAAGTGTTGCATGTACTTTTTAAAAGAATTGTATGCACCTTGCTAAGTGTCGCATGAACTTTAATAAGTGTCACAACACATTGACACCATGAAAGAACACTTTCACAATCCCTAGTCAGTGTGGAGGAGAAATACATCATATGAAGGTCAAAATACTATGCGCACATGAATTATTCATTATTATTCATAAAAAGGAAATTAATTTAGTGTGAGAATCCACCTCACATTTAGTTTCCTAACATCAAGGAGAAGTTGAGAATCTCATGGATGGTTGAGATATTTTCTCCAACCAAAATCCTAATTTGGTGGATCTTGAGAGATATTTCATCCTTAAAATCCCCGAGAGATATTTTCTCCCTAGTATCCTTGAGAGATCTTTTCTCCCTAAAATTCTTGGAGATCCCAATTTAGTGGTTCTAGTGAGTGATATTCTCCATGGTGGTTAAGCCTCCAAATCCTATAGAGGGATTTCCATGGTGAAGAAAAGGAGGGAGATTTGAGGTATCAAACCTTTGATCCTACGGAAAGAATTTGGCATTTTGATGTCAAGATTCATGCAAGGGTTGGATGAGGAGAGCTTGGAGAAGTGTTGCATCGTCAATCATGTATTGTAAGTGCCTTCTTTGGCTTTCCAATTAATATCAACTTGGCTTATTCCCTTCAAGTTCATGTTTTCTACATTTTCTTGTCTATTTTCATTTCAGTCTTCATAGATGGATCTGCTTTATATAATCATCTAGAGTAGGAGGAAGCATTCCTTTGCTAATATTTGTAGGTTTTCAATTGTGTTGAGGATCTTGGAGATCAAACCCAAGGATTGGAGTAGCGAGGATGAACATCACAACAAGTACGCCACATCATTCTTCTCCTCTCTTGCTTGATTGATTCAGTTAGATATATAGGGAAAGTAGTAACCACTTGTTCTCTTTTGTATTTGGACCAAAGATAGGAGTATTGGTCCAAAGGGGAGCGTATCTTTTCGGCGGGGTAAGATTTATCACAATAATGCATCACCTTGACAAAATCAATTTATGATATACTGCACAAAATGGAATTCATGGATTTTATATAATTTGTTGGCTCACCAATTTGACATATTTTACATCATCATTTGGTCTCCTTTTTTACCATTTCACCTTATCCTTACACCTGTTTATTACACCTATTGTCGCATTTACCCACACTTTTGAAGTTAAAGTGATTAACAATTTTAATGTTGTTAATCATTCTAATTTCCTTTGTTTTTAATGATTTAGAAAGGATTCATACTAATCTCGTCGATGAATCTTTTTGACAATTCAGTTCATGCACCAACAATTCAGTTCCAGTACCCGACCTCCATGTTTAGCATATATGTGTACCTTCAGGGCCAAAATGAAGACATGGTTTTTTTTTGGCGATACCTCTAATATGGTTTATGTTTCACTAGTTCTCACCCATGTCAAATGTGTGGACCTCAAGTGCGTGGTCAAAATTGTGGCAGAATTAGCATCAACGACCTTTAGTCACGATTTCCGAGAAAACGAAGAAGAATCTCAAAATTCTGAAACATGGGTTTTTTTTGCAGAATGCGTCCATTTAGATGATATATGAGTGGTATCTGGAAATGATAAAGTATCTTCAAGATATCAACGTTTTCCAATATGGGTTTGCCCATATTTGCAGTTGAGACCATTTTCTCCAATCTTCCAGATGAATGGGTGTGCCCAACTAACAAGGGACACCAACTCAAGCTATTCTAAACCTTTTTATGTCATGTAAAATCATTTGTAACCTAATCTTGAGATATTTCTGTAACCAAGATCCATTAAACATGAAACAAACAAATCTCTTGTAAACTAATTATGTCTTGTAACTTTTGATTTGAGGGGATTAGTTCTAATCCACTCCATTGTTCCTCCCTATATATAAACAACCATAGAATAAAGGAGGTGTGTTAGTATTGGGAGCTTTGTAAAAGAGGATTATTTTAAGGAGGAGGTGGAATTCATGCTTGAGTACTTGTAAACTCTATTTTGTTTCAATAATAATCAGTTGTTGATATTCTGACCTATATATGAAGTGCTCACTTAGTTGTAAGTTTTCCACAACATGTGTTGGGTTTGGCAGGATCCCCATTCCTCGGCACACATTGTGTTAATTTATTCTCAGTTAGCTAGTAAGTTTGATTTCCATTTCTAGATTCATTAGTTTCCTTTTTCTTATTAGTATTTTTATTTAGCTCAAGACATAGATACAATTGTTCAGAACCAAATATCTTTGTTGTAATTACATGTGTTTGGAAGTACAAGAACGCTTGGACTGATCCAGTGAAAGATTGTACTTGGAGCCAATTAAATGTAATTAACATTCATGGTGAATGGTTGGCATATGCCTTTATGTTTCTTACAAATTTCAAGATTTCTTTTAGTTAACCATATAAGTTGAATCCACTGAATATTGAAGGAATAATTTGATCTTCCTTTTAAGTGATCACAAGAGCCCTTGGGAAAGATTGTGGTTTGTGTCAGAACAACATTTGAGTAACCCTCGTCCAGGGATATAACTCTATGGTGTAGTTTGATTTGTCAACATTTCTTTGATAGGTCAACATAGGCTCTGATCTTTCATTTCTTGTGCTTGCACCTTGAAGCTTACAATCCCTCGGGTTGATGATTTAATGTTAAGAATTTAATACATATAAATATCCCCACATTTTTTATGTCGTTGTCAGGAAGGTGCTAAAGAGATTAGAGTGCTTACCGTGTTTTGATTCCACTCTTATTTTGGATTGATTCATGGAAAGCAAAAGATTCACATTTAAATAGACATTTTGGTGGCAACAGGGTCCTAGTAACGTGAGTGGTATGAATACATGCTATGCATTGGAATTTGTCTTGTGTGATGTGCAAGATTTCATCTATTTTCTTAAAGTTCTTGTTTTTGTTTTGTAAGAACTCCATACACTAATCCACGTGAGAGATATGGATTAGCATACTGACCAGAGAATGTAAATATTCTCAAGCATTTGTTGAGAAAAGGAGGACATACTCTTGCAAGGATATTCTCAAATCCTTGTCTACACTCTAGAGTTGTTACTAGGGATGAGTATGCAATTCAAGAAGTAGTGGAGGAATAAGAGATCCATGGACATATTTCAGAAGAGGAGGATCTAGAAGTTTCTTCTAGTAGCCCTTGTGAGCATATGGTATAGTTAAAAGAGTCATGGACCACATCATATGAAGAGAAAATAATAGAGCCAAAGATCGAGTATTTTTTGGTGTATTTATCATCAGATTCCTTATGCATCACAGAGTGTGATGACCAATCCTTAGAAGAGCCTCATGATCTGACAGACAAAAATATCCAAGGAAACAAATATTACATCGAAGTTTGGTTCCAAACCATCATCAGGCCGCAAAACCCCTGCATCCTTCAACACTTCCTAGAATCATCTCCACAAGAGAAGTTGGCCTCTTATGTCCAGGCAACCATTGAGGTATATTTTTCAAACTTGGATACAAGTCTACTTGTAAATATGCTATGCACATGGATTCACTGAAAATACTCCTACACTCGAGAAAATGTTCCCTTTTTCAAGTAGGGTAGGATAGTAGATCGATAAATTTCAATAAATGTTGCATATAGTTAGTGGTCTAGATCAAAGTATAGTGCAACAACCTTTATATGTTTTTTAATAAGAAGGGAATGTCAACAGTTGACAAGGAAACTTGTTGAAAAGAAGGATATATCTATTCACATGCTCGATCTCCATTCCTATAACATGTTTTTGTTGAGGTTTGTTGGATAATTTCATGATGGAAAGGATGATCTCATAGTTTTGTACAAGTTAGAAAAAAAAACTACAAACAATTTACAGCTAGCAAACATTTCAAAGGAAGCAACAGACTTCGTCAGTAGTAGCATTCTTCTTCTCTGGTACTGGAACTGCATAGTGGATGTTGGAAATATGTAGATACATTTTGTATCTTTAAACTAACTAGATATTTTTGTAGCAGCTCAAATCCCTTCTTCAATTCCAATATGTAATTATCGGCTCCAGAAAACTAAGGTAACTCGAGGTAATATATTTCTAATATTTCTAATTTATTGAAGACAAAGTAAATTTAGAATACAAATAACATTTTAAGCTTGTTATTGTAATTATATGTCATTTCCTACCAACACCCACTACCACATCCATATAATCTCACCATTAACCCTTCAACCATGATCTCCCTCAGCCTTCATCCCCTTTCAAAAACATAGCTGCTCCACAACCCTCATTTTAATTATTTATAGTCGCGGCCACTTGGGAATCCTTTAGGGATGCTATTAAGAAACAATACTACCCTGTCAGAAGTTATGATGACTTGTATAGAAAATGGGCCACACTGCGACAAGAAAGAGACCAAGTAGTGACAGATTTCACAAATACATTCCATACCCTACGCACGAAGTTGGGTATCAAAGATTCAGAGTGACATCTGGTGCTCAAGTATCGCGGTGCTCTACATAGATACATCTAGACCGAAATGTAATTTCTAGACATCTCATCCTTGAGTGAGACCTATTGATATGCCGTCAAAATCGAGCAAAAGCTCAAACAAAAGACATGACAATTTGGGCCTGGGAACCCCTCACAGAAAAAACTAGGAAAGGGCGGCCACAACCTACAAAAAAAAAGGACAGAGAAAATATGGATAGTATTATGACAACCAGTCCAAGCCGCAAGCAAATAAGGACACCATAAAGACAAAGAAGGATACTGAGAAGTGGTGTGACTTCCATAAGAGCCCTTGGAATAACACTATTGATTGTCGCTCAAAGCATTCGCTGGTGGTTGAAGTGAAAGCCTCTGAATCAGATGCAGGTTCTAACTTTGAGTCAGAACCAGAAAGGGGAAGATGGATCATTGACATGGAACCTAGTGCCAATGTTTCTACCACCAAGCTCCAACCTGGTGAACTAGACGAGCCAGAAGAAGGCGAGCGCCTTTTCCATTCATAGATGTGGGTAAAAGGCACCTCACTGCACTTCATCATTGATAGTGGTAGCTAGAAGAACCTCATATCAACAGAGGTCATCAAGTGGATGGCCCTGCCAAAAACGCCACACCCGCAACCCTACACCATTGGATGGCTCCACCAAGGAAGTGATCTCCGCATCAACCAATAGTGTCGACTGTCGTACGACATCAAGCCCTTCAAAGATGAGGTATTGTGTGATGTTTCTCCTCTCGAAGTTTGTAATTTTCTTTGGGGCCAACCTTATTTATGTAAAATTCATGTTGTATATGAGTCTAGGTCTTGTAGTGTTATTATTACTTTGAATAGGAAATTGTATAGGATACCCGAGGTAGTCCCTCCTAGTGTTATTTCCTTGATCTCTGCCAAGCAATGCATGAAGGTCATCTCTTAGACAGAAATTTTTTTCTTCTTCGTGATTCACTCTCAGAGTAAGTGAAATATCACAGCCACATCCATGGCCTCCATGGCCAATATCTCCACACAACAAAAGAAAGTGGATAAGGTCGTGGAAGAATACTCAGATACCTTCTCCATCCCTACTAGGGTACCTCTGCACTTCCAGGTCAAGCATCGCATCGATCTGACCCTAGGCGCACCACTACCCAATGGGTCGGTCTACCGCCACTCTCAGCTAGAAAATGAGGAGATCAAGAGGCAGATCGAAGAACTTCTCCACAAGGGGAACACATGTCCCAACTCATTTCCTTGTGGGATCCCAATCATACTGGTGCAGAAGAAAGATGGGACTTGGCGACTCTGCATTGATTATTGGGACCTGAATAAAATCACAGTCCAGAATGGGTACTCGATTCCTCGAATCAATGACCTCCTTGATCAGCTCACATGGGCCAAAGTAAGATCGATCTGAAGTTTGGCTACCACCAAGTCCCAATAGAATAGACAGATGTATGGAAGACCGCCTTCAAGTCAAAAGAAGTTCTTTTTGAATGGTTGGTCATGACCTTTGCTTTGACAAATGCTCCAACAACTTTTATGAGGATGATGGATGATATCCTGCAACCTTTCACCAGTAATTTTGTAGTGGTGTATCTAGGTGACATCCTCATCTACATCAAGACTTTTTCGGAACACTTGCAACATATTCAACAGGTTCTGCACACCCTGAGACAACACAAGCTATATGCAAACTTGGAAAAATTCTCCTTCGGCATGGACAAGGTCCATTACTTAGGATGCATCATTGATCAACATGGTGTGCATGTGGATCCAGCCAATATCTAGGTCATTTGTGATTGGCCAGCCCCAACCACACTCACTGAGCTTCAAATCTTCTTGGGCCTCACCAATTTCTATCACATGTTTTTGTTGGAATTCTCTCATATCGCATGGGCCCTCAGCCAAGTAACCAGGGGTGGCGGTAAGGAAAACATTGTGTGGGGCATGTCCCAAAAATAAGCCTTCAATGACTTGAAGAAAAATTTGTGCTCATCCCCAGTCCTTTCATTACTGGACCTGCAACATCCCTTTGAGATCGAGACATATGCTTTAAACTATGTTGTGGGTGTCATTCTCACTCAACACGGCCACCCTGTGGCGTATCATAGTGATACATTATTATATGTTGTTCGTAAGTACCCTACTTACAAAAAATAAATGTACTTCATTGTGAAAGCATGCCGCCAGTGGAGAAATTACATTCTGGGGAAGGAGACAGTCATCCACACTAATCAAAAGCCACTACAGTTCATGTAGACCCAAAGAAAATTGCAGAATGACTACCATCAGAAGTGGTCCACATACTTACAACAGTACCACCTCAACATCAAGTATAAAACATGAAGTACCAACCGAGTTGTTGGTTTCCTCAGTTGAACTCCAGTCACGACACTCACCATGGTGCTAGACTCTTGCAGCCATGAGACCTCTGGATGGCCCCATCTCTATCAGAGAGACCCTAACTTCTCCACCAACTACCAAATGTTGGGATCAAACTCAGTGGTCGCTAATTTCCATCTTCGAGATGGGTTGTTGTGTCGTCTAGGCCATCTATGCATTCCATCAAGAGAGCATGCGAAGCTGATTTGGGAATCTCACTACAGTCAGGTGGCAAGACACTTTGACGTCAAAACGACAGTGGCAGTGCTACATAAACTTTTCTACTGGTCGAAACTTCGACAGGATGTCAGCAAGTATATCAAGTCATGCACCGCCTATGCTATTGTGAAACCAACCACTAAGAAATAGGGCATGCATACCCCTCTTCCTTCTCCTGAAAATCCATGGGAATCCATATCAATGGACTATATGTCGGGCCTTTCGTCCACCAAGAGGGGCAATGACTGTGTTTTTGTGGTTGTTGATCGCTTTTCCAAGATGGAAATTCTAGCCGCCTGCAACAAGAACATCACCGTAGAGGCCACTACCAAGCTCTTCTTTGAACATGTCTAGGTACACTTTGGGATCCCACAAACCATTGTCTCATATCGAGATAGTTGATTCCTCATCACATTCTGGTCGAGCTTCTGGTCACTTTTGGATACCAAGCTCACCAAGTCCACTTCCTTCCACCCCCAGACAGATGGCCAAACTGAGGTCATCAATCGGATGATCGTACATATCCTGTGCATGTACAATTCCAAGAACCACTACACATGGGATGAGAGTCTTCCCTATGTCCAACATAGCTACAACTGAGCCCTCCATAGCTCAACTGGCCACAACCCCTTTTAGGCGGGGTTGGGATTCCAACCATTGGGCCCCATGGATGTTGCACTACCCCTGGAGAACACCTTGACTGACTCATCCCCTGCTCCATCAGAAGTTGACAAAGCCACCCGATTCATTGAGCGGATCCATCACATCTTCCAGCAGGTTCAAGATATTTTATAGAAGTCCAATTCCAAGTACAAGAAATGCCATGATCAACACCGGATGCCACATAAGTTTCATATGGGTGAAAAAGTTTGATTGCACTTGCAGAAAGAACACATTACAGGGCCCCGTCGAAAGCTTCAACCACTTCGGTATGGGCCATGCACCATCTCCAAGGATGTGGGTGACAACTATTTTGCACTCAACATTCCCCCTTTCCTTGGCTTGCACCCAGTCTTCAACGTGGCTCTCCTTCGGCCATATTTCCCACCATTATTGGACACCTCAGAGATAACATAACAATTGATACCAACAGAGATCAACCCTGACTGCATGCAACATGCATCCAGTGATCATATTGTGGACACATAGATCAAGGGCACCCAACATCAAAGGATCCAGCTTTATTGAGTTGTCAAAGCAGGGCAACTCCTGTATTAAGGAAACAGGCTCACTCGGGGCCAAATTCAGCATAAATTTTCTCATCTGATGGGGGAACTCAATGAAATGGAGACTATTTATTCCTAAGAGGGGAGGATTGATCCAGATGGATGTCAGTGGCCTCTCACCTATTCCAACTGGTTCATTTTGGCATTTTTTGAGTTTGGGAGTTGTTTTTTTCCTAGTTTTTGGGTCCTTGACTTGCAGGGCCATCTTGAGGCCCTAATCAGCGTTTTTAGGGCTCACCATAGACAAAATCAATAAAAAAATGTGTAGTCCTCGGATAGACCTTTCCAACAGGATATCGTGCACCTAAAATGGAGATTGTATGAAAAAGTTATGACCCTGAAAAGTTGATGTACTAACTTACCCAAACGGGGCCCACATGACTTTTGGTGCTTCATCTCCTAGGGTTAGGTTTTTGGATGCCTAGGGTTTTTGAAATTCATGTTTATTGTAAAAATGCCTTCAGAGCCTCATTGTGATCATGTTCTTTTGAATGAGCACAACTGTCACATCTATTCTCAGAGATAAGCTGCCACCATTCCAACAAGATTGTTTTCCGGTGCAATTTAAAGTTTCATATTATTTCCTTGTTGAATAGAAAACCAGTTTTAGTGTATCTTTGTTATTCTGTGTTAAGAATATTTAATAATATGTATTCACTTCGTTCTGATAAAAAAAAATGGATCAACTATACTAGGTTAGAATATAGGTAAAGCACTGACTTACCTTAAAAGAAAATCCTAATCCTTAACTATCCCAAACTATGTGAGCAGAAAGATAAAAGAGAAGAAGGAAGATTGGTAAGTGTACCTTAGGCCTCAACATCCGATGTAGACTTCCTTCAACTTTGTAGCTTCCCAAGCTGTGGGTATCCTCACAAAGATGACCTACAAGAACACTTAAGTAAACAATGCTACAAATATAAAATCTCTACTTATCAATGTTAATGTTCAGATATAAACATAGATGCATTTAATCAGTAAATATATAAAGACTCAATGTATTGGGACAAGAAAATAACTCTTTTATTCAAACTAAAGATTAAAATATTACAACCTTCTCATCGACAAATGCTCTGTGAACCAGGTCTAGGATCCTCTTACTACTGCTCCAAGTGCATCATTCATGTGTTTCCTCTCACAATCAACATACCTCTTTGTAGAAAGGGAAGGGATTGTATAAAGAGAAATGGATGAAGGGGAATGTTGAGGCCAAATCTCAGAAAGGGATACAAATATTGGGCTAGAAGGGGAAGGTATTTTGGCAGAGTTTCTTTTTTCTCTTGCTTAAAGTTGGAATGAGACCCCAAGACCTCTTTTTATATGAAAAAAATATGGTTATTCAGTTTGGGGACGAGCTATAATGGGTAAAATGGTTGGGAAACCCTCGATAGCCTGTAAACTCTATTGAATTCCGTGCCACTTTTTATTTTTTGAAAATTTTGGAGGTAAATGCGATTTGTCTATTATGCAGCCTACGTATGTAAGTGGGTTGTCTAGCATGAAACATGCATGGGTACATGGGAAGTAGTGCAGCAGGGTGTGCACGTGCTCAAAAAAAATGGTTTTTTAAGAGAGCTCCTCAATAGTAATTTGACAAATTGTGTAAGTAAAAAGGCCAATGCCATGTATGCATAGGTAGGGAATTTTAGGGCTATAATATATGCCCCCTAATGTGTGAGGTAAAAAGAGCATATGATGACCAAAATAAATTACAATATCTTTACTAGTGGGAAGGCATGGAGTTGAGTGAGCCAGAGACCAGAGTTTGGGAGCGAGTCATCTGAAAAATAATAATAATCTCTTTGAGGTGGACATACCCATGCTCCCAATGAACTAATCATGGTTTCCAATCAAATACACCGTAGATCCATGTCATATAAATTTCTATATAAAGTGTAGCCACGAACAATACACATCGGATCTACATCTCAAAATCATTTGATGATATTCACGTACAATATAATATGCATCTTCAAGAAGTATTAGCACATGTGGCTGGAGATGAGGACACGATAGCTCGAGAAACAAATTCAAGATATTCAACAACTCAGGTAGGAGTACAATAAGAGTGTAATACTCACTACCCTGAGGTCTTCGACATGTTGTCGAAGAAATGATGGAAGATCTCAATAATTAGGCACAAAACTTCATCGATTTTGAATTTGAGCTTGACTGGACTCACGAGATGGTCGACTCGTGGAAGCCAAGAGACAAATTGCAGAATGTCCAACTCAGGTTGGATAAAACTTCCCTTGGACAAAAGCACAAAAGATGATCAGACTTAGGTAGCATAATATTGACATAAGTATATGATGCAAGAGGCACCACAAACTCTCCATACGTTTGGAAGAGTAACCAAATGGAGGAGGACACAACTCTATGTAGAGAGAATAGATTCCTAAGGTCATGCTAGATCTCAATGTTTGATGAATAAATGAAAGGATTTGCTTTGTCCAAGGGAGACTATATTGCTATTGAAAAGGAGATTGATATATCTCGTCCCCTCTTTTTGAAATATTTGATTTTTTTGTCTTTTTCAAATTTTTAACGAGCTTGAAAAAGAATAAAATAATGATACATTACAAAGGAGGATAGCAGGCAAGCAAACTAGTTCTAGGCGCATGGAACATACTGATGCTCAGTGCAAGAAGACATGTGTAGGATGAGGACACTCGGGGAAAATTCCTCCATGGGTCAGGGTGTTAGATTGCAAGGGAAAAAGTGTTGCAAGGTTTGCGTATAAGGAATGATTTAAAGGTTAAGTTGAGAGAAACATGGAGTCAACATTAGGACTAATATGGAAATATGAAACCCCCAATGCAATTAAACATGACACAACAAGACTCCTTCCATGTGAATTTTTACAAGCTCATAGAAGGTAAGCTCGGTGTTTTTTTCACGTTTTAGAGACTCTGAAAAAATGCTAAAAGAATACTCCAATGAGTTCCTTTTTCGAAATTAGTCTAGTCAGTTCGAAAAAGGGTTAAACTTATACCAAAAATACGTTTCTTCAATACCATTTTAACAAGTGTGATTGAGACAAGATCACTCGGTGATCTTTTCAATTTTAAGGAGTCTGAAAAGAGCTTAACTATGGACTCACAACTTTTTTTGAGGTTGAGTCTCCTTAGCCCGAAAAAGAAAAAAATATAACTTTGGAGAACTCTCTCGGTGAGAAAAGTCTCTCGAGGCATACCTTTTTACTAGATAATCTATTGGTCGGAAAAAGGGTTGAATTTATGCCAAATATTTAGGGAGTTTGAAAAGAACTTAACTATGGACTCCGAGGGGGTTCCTTTTTCGTAAGAAATCTCCAAGGTCCGAAAAAGAGAAAAACCAAAACCAAAACCAAGGAGAACGTCCCTTTTTCGAAAATTTAGTCCCTCGGGCCTAAAAAAAGGTTAAACTTACACCTGAATATACTCTCCTAGTGAATTGAAGCTCCTAAGGCATACCTTTATTCATAAATTAACCGTCTAGACCAAAAAAGGGGTAAAATACCTCCGAACAAATGTGCCTTCAAATTTTAGTTTGGTGAGCATGAAAGGCAATACGATCACACGACAATATTTTCATATTTAGAGAGTCTGAAAAGGGCTTAAAGAAGACTCTGGGGGGTTTTCTTTTCTTAAGTAATCTAGATGAGACCGAAAACAATAAATAATCTCTCTTTAGATGTTTCTTTCAAAGTTTAAGCGAGCCTGAAAGACAACAAACTATGCTCATGGGGAGTCCCTCGGGTAAGAGCCAGAAAAGACAAAGAATAATGAGGCTTCAACACACAACCATGGCGGGACTAAAAGGACTCCCATTCCTATGAATTACTTTGGCATGGGAACCAAATGGAAAACAAGGCTCTAACTAGGATTCCCATGGAAGGAAGCCTCTACCACATAAAGTACGACAAACAGATGAGAGAGGAAGGTTAGTGTCACAATTTAGTGGGGTCGATCTTAAGGCCAAATGAACCAGGAAACAAGTAATGCAAAAAATTCAAGTAGGGAAAAATCCAACCTATATGCCATTTTCAAGGTCAATACATGTTAGAACGGATCGATACGACTAACAAAAGTCAAAGAAAAATGTCTCCAAGATCTTGTATATAATGTTAATTACACTCATCTAGAAGTTGATAAATCCAATATAGATAGAAACTTCATAAAATAAGAGGTTCTACTGAATAAAAACTTCAAAACAACAAACCTAGACTGTACAATATGTACAAGGTACCACACAACCTTACAACTCATGCATAGTACTGGTTCAGGTAGATCCCATTACTAGGCTCTGACCAAGAGTCAATTCGATAGTCAACTTGGAAAGTCCCCCAAAAGGGAAGAAATCACAAACCACGATGTAATTCCTCCCACGGTATAGAAACCATAGTCATGGATTCAAGGATAGCCTCATCCGAAGGAAATTCAATATCCGAGAAATCACACAAATGAGGAGGATTGACAATCCCAAAGGGAGAATTAAATTGACCATATTCCATATGACAATGGAGGTTTTGGTCAGGGTTGGCAGATTCTATCAACAAAGAATCACAAGCACAAGGGCTTGAGAATCTACAAACAACAAGATCAAATTCAAAAGGAAACTCAAGATCACTTGGACCAAGATGGAGAAGTAAGGGCTCCCATTCCCTCATTGGATAAACTAATGGATCAATTGTTGAGACCAAGTCTCGAGAAGGAAAACATGAGTGAAAAAGTTATTTCTCAGGAGAAATTGAACATCGAGTATAAGACGCTACATAATTAATCTGTGGCGGGGTAGAGTCTACACAAACACTAGGAACATATATAGGGGCATCCTAAACTAATGTCGAATTAGGATGGTGGTTATCAGATGCCAGCCGGTCGATAGTGAAAATGCTTCCATTTTGAGGGAAATACATCACCTAGAAGAGCGTAGACACCACAACATTCATAGCATATACATAATCATGCCCAAGAAGCATATTTAAATCTAACGGGCCTTTCACCACTATAACATCGACAAGGACAATATTCCCACCGAACGAGATAGGTAACTGAGGAAGAATCCCCAAATACTCACTAGGACCTCTGTCAAAATCCAACATCTCATGCAAAGTAGACACAAGTTCAAGAAAACCCAAATCTTTCCAAGCCAAGGATGATAAAATACTTGCAGAGGCTCCTTCATTTACAATACAATGGTAAAAAAAAATTTAATTAAATTCAACCCTTATTTAAAAGGGTATAGAATAAGGAAGATGAGGTTCAACAAGGTCATTCCAATCAAAGGAAACCATCTTAGGACTTGGAGGGGGTGTGGTCGAAGTGATCGGAATGCCCCCTTGTTCTGAAAGTACTGGACTGGAAATGCTAAAAACATAGTTGGTAGACACATCATTCCCCATCAAAAGAGTGGGATCAGTCAAATATTGCATCGACGTGGCCACTTTGGTAGACTCAACACTCTCCAAGAGAAGAGTGGGACCAGCCAAAGATTTCAATGGTGTGACCACTTTGGTAGATTCGACACTCTCCAAGAGAAGAGTGGGATTAGCTGAAGATTGCATCAGCGTGATCACTTCCTGAACTATTGGCTAAAAAGGTTGCGAGACAACATGGTCTGAAGTCACATCACCCCCCAAAAAAGGACTGGGATCGACCGAAGATTGCATCGGCACGACCACTTTCTCAACCACTCGTTGAATAAACTCCGAGACAACATGGTCTAAAGGCACATCACCCCCCAAAAAAGGAGTGGGATCAGCCGAAGATTACATCGGCATGACCACTTCATCAACCAAAGGATGAATAGACTTGAGGAAACCTCAGAAGACTCAAAATCAAAAGAGCTTGAAGATAGAGACCACAATATTCGTGGCTTTGGAAAGCTAGGGCATAAATGAGTAAGGTTTCTCACCAGAATCAATGCCCCCAGCATGACTAGAAGTGCTTGGTTGCTTGTCCTCAACATGAATCACAAAGTTTGTTGACAAATATCCAACATGACTGGCAGAGGTTGGTTGTTGAAATCCAGTATGACTCGCAAGGACTAGGTTCGTGCCTCCATCATGACTTGCAGTGGTTGGTTTCACATGTCCAACATGACTCACAGAAGTTGATGATTTATTCTTCTTATTCTTCCTCTTTCTATTTCTTTTAGACTTCTGGTTACTATTAGTTATACTTTCACCAGAGAAATAAAAGGAGAAGAAGACTTTGTTGACGAACAAATGTCACATGATTCCTATAAAATAAGGTGCTTAACTGAGAAGCTGTTAGCACTCTGTAAATTTTGTCCAACTAATAGACAAACGACAGAGGTAGTTGTTTCAACCTATTTTAGAGCTGGGCACTAGCCTGCTCAACTCAGAGAGGGGTCTATCGTGTCACTTGATATATCTTTGATAATCAGTTGCTAGATTTCGTTTGTTTGGGGGTTTTATACAGTTGCTGGTGAAGGAAAGGGGGTAAAATTTGGGGCTATGGAGTCGAAAATGAATAAAGCAGTGGCAGACCATTAGAACTATCTAGAGGAGAAAGGATAAATGAGGCAATGAGTCTGAGTTTTTTAAAATTGAAATCTGCAAGGTGAAAGAGGAAAAGGAAAACAAATATCTGCATCAGAGCATATTGAGATGGATTCTGGATTAGTCAAGAAGAGGATTACATAATTTAAATTGCTAAGTCAAGAGCGTCATAAGACGAATTCTAGACTCTTAACTCTCTAATTTAAAAAGAGGAAAATGTAAATGGGATTTCAAAGACACAAGAAATACACACTATGAGAGAAAACATAACTCATATCTTAGCCATTAGAATATTTTCATAAACAGTTCAAAATGCTTCTGCATTGTATATTCACTTTAGCTCCATGGATTTACAAAGTATTCCTGCTATGAGGGCATGCCCCTCTTCGGTCCGTCCAACTATTTATTTATCTTTGTAATAGTATATATAGGTATATTACATTCAGTATTCAAAAAGAATTATCTTCCGCAAAGTTCCAAAAATAGTCGTCGGCTACAAAAGAGTAACATACAACAACCAAAATCCTATTTTCTAGGGGACATTATAACCAAACTGACATATATTAGGTTTTTTTCCTTGAAGGCCATTTTTCAATATTATTACAAAATTCTCTGACACACACTAAATTTAGCTTCCAATCTATTTCATCTTGGCAATTTCTTCTTTTAACGTATCAATCCATGCAGGTTGGTTTTCCCCAATGCTTTCGACCACCTCATCTTTTACCTCTGTCTTCTGACGCTTGCTCTGTTTCCTCTTGACAACTCTTGTAGGTTGTTCGCCTGCGTATTCGTTGATGATTAAATCCTTCATGATGGGATTTAATCTGACCTCTTCATCCACTCCTGGCTCTCCCAGAGGCTTTGTATAAAATTTCGTTGCTAAGATTCGAGCAACAAGTTTCTCTCTTTTCTTCAACGATGAATTTTTCATATTAGTGGAAAATATTGGTTCACTGGAGGCCACTTGGTCTGTCGTATCCATTTTCCCTGGTTTTGCAGAAAGCACAAACTTATCTTCCTTAGCTGAATGATTTGACCTGTGATAACCCCGTTCTGAAATAGAACGTTAATTGCCCAAAATAGAATAATGTAACCCATGTTTTGAATGATAATCATCATTGAGTGCCAATCATGAACTACTGACAAGAGTACTTTCAAGTACATCGGTTTATCACGTTTGGCCAATCTATTTTGAATGATGAGCCTTCGAGTTGGTTATCCGGAAGCGCTCACCTGACATTGCACAGACGAAAAGTAATCGAACATGTGGTGTGAGATGATTTGATCGGCCGTCACTTTCCCCTCTCCACATGCAATCTTTATATTTGACATATTAAATGATATTAGAACATGTGACATCGGGGCGTGGTTGAGCGATTTCACACTCACCCGCTTTTCTCCCCGATATGCTTCTGGAGGTGCCATGTGTCTATGGGTTGAAACCACAATATTTTCCCCGACCTGCTCTCTAGTGCTTAACCTCCACGTTATTTCCTTGCCCGATATGCCTCCTGACCATCGATATGGGCTTCTTAATATCTAGGGCCCGCCGGGTCCCATAACTCCTACGTCTCTGCCAATTTTAACCCTGTCTGCCAGATATGACCCCACATGCTAATCTAACACTCCTCTATACTGATTTAGCGTTTCGCCAAATCTCAAGACTTGGATTCCAAGAAATTATTGCAGTGATAACATAGGCTCCAACTGGGGATGTTACCCTCCCTGTGAGGTAGCAAAGAACTTGTATACCAAGTGTCAGAGCCATTGGGTTTCTCCCAAAACATGTGTGTGTATCGTGCTCCAACCTGTCACCAGTGTTTGTTGAAAACCAAACTCTACACACTACTATCCACTGGCTACTGAATACATCGCTAGAAATGTGACTGTATACACTACTGGAAATCCAAAAAATGCTTAACCAACAATCTTATTTTCACTTACCTGCCCTAAAACTGCTGAAATGAATACTCAATCAAGTGATGCTGAAGTGTCAATGCATCCAATCAAGCAATTGGCTTCCTGATTTTTCTTTGCTCACAACTTTCTTAAGTAGGCAGACAAATGTAAAAGATGATAGCTGAAAGAAAAATTTGAATCCAAAACCCGATCTTATGAATGAAACAAACTCCTCCTTCACTGCAGACTATAATAGGATGGCCATAGGATCTTGAAAATCATGAAAAATCATTTCTTCTTGATGAGCAAAAACAGAAAGACAAGCCTCTTTCATAAGTGTTTGTTGCTCTTGCTCTATTTCTTCAGTTCTGGGAACACTTTCAAATGAAATGACAGCAATAGGTTTGTCTAATATTCCATGCATATCAACAAAAACATTCATACATCCTTGAACATCTTTAAATATGACAACTATATTTTGTGCATCAGGGTTATCCTCTTGTTCATCAAATGGTTCTGATTTGGTTTTATTAATCTCCTGGAAATTTGCTCGAGTATTGCCATTTTGGCTTTCCAACGAATGAAAGGAAATAAGTTTATGCTCATAATCTTCTTACAATTGTGAAAAGTGAACATCGTGTACTATTTCACAGTCCAGAGTTCCCATGGATTCATTTTCAAAACCATGATTTTTAAATGAATCAAACAAAACCACCACCTCTTCATTATCTTTCTATATTTCTGATTGAAAAATGGCATATGTTGTTTTGTTGCTTTCTTGAAACTCTATGTAATTTGTTTGTTCACCACTTGAAGTTTCCATAGATGCAGTTTCAGAATCCTCATCCATGTCTAGGACATTTAGAAATTGGACCACCACATCATTCTCACGGGAAGAAGGGAAACTTTGAAACACTTTTCCTTGCTGGAAATATTGTTGCATAATTATATTAGTTTCAGAGGGAGGAAAATAACCTTTAACAACAATTTCTTGATCAACTTCATCTTCTTCTTCAGGTTGATATTTGAGCACAACTTATGAATCTGAACTGAAGTAACCTTCCATGTAATCAGCCACATGATCATTAAATGTATGATAAGGTTGTTGATCTTCTTCACAGATAACAATTTGCTCGTGTAAAACAATGCCATTGTGAATGCAATTAGACTTTCCTTGTTCCTCTGTTATCTCATTATTTTCTTTCAACAATTCAAAAGAAGAAAAACATAGAGGGAGATAGTTTTCATTTTCAAGTCTGTTGCTTTCTGAATATTCTACATCATGTTTGGAGGATTTCCAATTTGAAACATTATAAACATTTTGTTTCAACAATTTGAAAGAAGAAAAACATAATGGTGAGGTTATTTCACCTGATTCAAAACCTTCTCCGTTTTCTTCACTGTTGTCATATGCACAATTTTCAATTTCTTTGGATGGCTGAACACACTCATTTTTAGATTCATCTTCGACCAATGGCTGCAATTTTGAACTGACAAGACCTTCTACATAAAAAGTAATAGGGTCATCAACCATATGAGAATATTGTTGCAATATCTTGTCAATTTGTTCTAGTGAATCAATAATATTTGGCCTCAACACACATTCATCTGCTTCAATGATAATCTTAGATTTTTCTTTCAATAATTTAAATGAATAAAAGCATAAAGGTAAAGAATTCTCTTGAGCTGATTTAGTACTTTCTTCTTTGTAACTGTGATATGTAGGTTGGTTTCTCTCATTGCACTGTTGAAAAGGGACATTTTCTAATAGAGAACATATAGATAGTTGTTCTAGGAAGTCAACGTCACAATCATCATCATATTCATCATTTATGGGAAAATCAGCAACATCTGCAATGTCATCTAACAAGAAAAAACTTGGAACATCAACCTGCTCTTCAACAAACTAATTTGCAAACTCATTTTTTTGATCGTCTACAAATGAATGCATAAAAAAATCAGCCCTCTGCTTATCATGGAATGGATCATCAACCCCTCATTCAACAAGTGGAATATATTTTTTTTCCAAATCATTGGCATTAAAAACTTTGGGATGGAATATGATATTATCAACTCTAGGCTCAAGATTCCAATCAACTGTTTTCTTTTCATATTCAATTTCATGTTCTTGAGCCTCTGACCCCTCATTTCGAATCTGTTCACATGCTTGGATATTGTGTTGAATATCCTGAGCATCATTAAACATTTGGTGTAAGGACTTAGGTCTTCTTTCCATCAGAAGGAAAGACAAATCTAGATGAAGGGTTGCTGTATAATGGAGCATGGCAACAACTTCAGTGGGTTGAACTTCTTTGGGAAAATTGTAATAGATGCTAGAAAACCTTTTGCTGAATATAGAAATAACTTCATCGCCCTGCCTTTTTAAGGCATAGAACTCTGTAAGCTATAGATCCAAAGATTTATTCCTGCCCCAAAACTTTAAAAAGACATTCTTCAATTTCTCCCATGAGTTAATTGTCTCTGGATACAAATGTTTAAACCAGTATTTGGTATCCCCTTTCAAGGATTGAGAGAAGGCCCTCATACAAACATCATCATGATCAATATCAAACAAATCTATAAAATGTTCAAAATCTTGGATGTGTTTCTCAGCTGTGATGGCATTAGGTTCCCCATCAAATACAGGTAGGTACTTATAGTGCTTTGGAGGAAAATCATGAAGGATGTGAGGTAATTTTAAGGGTCTGTATCTATGTTGAATCTTAGAGAGTGTTGGATCAATTGTAGGAGGTGAAATATCAACCTTGGTTTCATGAGGCTCATCAACTTGGTTATGGTAATCACATGGCTTAGATGGAAAATTTTGATCAAAATCAGTAATAAACTAAGGAGATATTTGTATAATCTTAAGAGGAGGATATGCAATTTCAGTATTATCATGATCATTATTTTCATGCAGTAGGTGAACAAAAATTTGTCTAGATCGTTCAGGAAAGAACCAGAGGCAATTTATAACAAACAATAAAATGCCTTGGAAAATATCCAATTTCAAGTACTTGTTTTCTTCCATAATGCCTTTTCATACCTCTGTCAAGGGATCTCACCTTCCAATGGAGTCTCTACATTACATTTGAAGATTGAGTGGCATCGCCAATAATGTTTTGGAAGCTACATTTTGCATTGAGAGTGGAGTCTCCATTGAAAATTTAAATTTATGGATTCTTCTACCAATGGAATCACCTTCAAACTGATTTTTGATGTGTGGAGTCGCCAGAGCAGGAATACAACTAATGTGTGCCTAAGTGTCTACTACTCTCATACCTTAGAACTCAACCATGTCATTCTTTCCCAAGGAAATTTTTTCAATTTCATCCCTGAAAACGACGCCAGAATGTTAGCACTCTGTAAATTTTGTTTGGCTGATAGATAAACGATAGAGGTAACTGTTTCAACCTACTTTAGAGCTGGGCACTAGCCTACTCAACTCAGAGAGGGCTCTCTCGTGTCACTTGATATATCTTTGATAATCAATGGCTAGATTTGGTTTGTTTGGGGGTTTTATATAGTTGTCGGCGAAGAAAAGGGGGTGACATTTGGGGCTATGGAGTCGAAAATGAATAAAGCAGTGGAAGGCCATTAGAATTATCTAGAGGAGAAAGGATAAATGAGGCAATGAGTCTGATTTTTTTTAAATTGAAATCTGCAAGGCGAAAGAGGAAAAGGAAAACAAATAACTGCATCAGAGCATATTGAGATGGATTCTGAATTAGTCAAGAAGAGGATTACATAATTTAAATTGCTAAGTCAAGAGCGTCATAAGATGAATTCTGGACTCTTAACTCTCTAATTTAAAAAGAGGAAAATGTAAATGGGATTTCAAAGACACAAGAAATACACACTATGAGAGAAAACATAACTCATATCACATCCATTAGAATCTTTTCATAAATAGTTCAAAATGCTTCTGCATTGTATATTCACTTTAGCTCCATGGATTTACAAAGTCTTCCTGCTACAAGGGCAGGCCCCTCTTCGGTTCGTCCAACCATTTATTTATCTTTTATATAGTATATATAGGTAGATTACATCCAGGATTCAAAACAAATCATCTTCCCCAAAGTTCCAAAAATAGTTGTCGGTTACAAAGGAGTAACGTACAACAACCAAACTCCTATTTTCTAGGGGACGTTATAACAAAACTGACATATTTGAGTTTTTTTGCCTTGAAGGCTATTTCTCAATATTATTACAAAATTCTCTTTCACAAACTAAATTTATCTTGCAATCTATTTCATCTTGGCAATTTCTTCTTTTAACGTATCAATCCATGCAGGTTGGTTTTCCCCAACGCTTTCGACCACCTCATCTTTTACCTCTGTATTATGATGCTTGCTCTGTTTCCTCTTGACAACTCATGTAGGGTGTTCTCCTTCATATCCGTTGATGATTAAATCCTTCATGATGGTATTTAATCTGACCTCTTCATCCGCTCTTGGCTCTCCTAAAGGCTTTGTATAAAATTTTGTTGCTAACATTCGAGCAACCAGTTTCTCTCTTTTCTTCAATGATGAATTTGTCCTATTAGTGGAAAATCCTGGTTCACTGGAGGCCACTTGGTCTTTCGTATCCATTTTCCCTGGTTTTGTAGAAAGCACAAACTTATCTTCCTTAGCTGAATGATTTGACCTGTGATAACCCTGTTCTAAAATATAACGTTAATTTCCCAAAACAAAGTAATGTAACCCATGTTTTGAATGATAATTGTCATTGAGTGCCAATCATGAACTACTGACAAGATTACTTGTAGGTGCATTGGTTTATCACGTTTGGCCAATCTATTTCGAATGATGAGCCTTCGAGTTGGTTATCTAGCGACGCTCACCTGAGATTACACAGACGAAAAGTACTCGAACAAGTGGCGTGAGATGATTTCACCGGCCGTCACTTTCCCCTCTCCACATGTGATCTTTAGATTTGACATATTAAATGATATTAGAACACGTGACATCGGGGCATGGTTGAGCGGTTTCCCACTCACCCACTTTTCTCCTCGATATGCTTCTGGAGGTGCCATGTGTATATGGGTTGAAAACGCAGTATTTTCCCCGACCCTCTCTCTAATTCTTAACCTTCACATTATTTCCTTTCTCGATACACCTCCTGACTGTCGATCTGGGTTGCTCAAGATCTAGGGCTCACCGAGTCCCATCACTCCTATGTCTCCGTCGATTTTAACCCTGCCCGCCATATATGACCCCACCCACTAATATAACACTCCTCTATATTGATTTAGCGTTCCGCCAAATCTCAAGACTTGGATTTGAAGAGATTAGTGTAGTAATAACATAAGTGTCAAGAGAATTCAGGACATTTGGAATGGTACCCAACCAAATCGGTAGTCCCACATTCAACCCAATAATGTACAAAGTGGCCATCAAAGGGAGACTGACATTTATGAAGAAAGGAAAAGCACAAGAATCCCCTTGTGAAGGGGTTCCTTGGTTGGTATTGTCAGGAACTTTTTCCATGAATATCTTATGCACAGTTTCTTTCCTTGTGGGATCGTTCAAGTCCATAAAAGTCTCACACACTGACTCTGGAAAACTAGTGGTATAAAAAACAACGCTTATAAAGAGGTAGCTCCACATTTCTAAGTGGAAGGTTGAAAAGTCCTCATGAATGACAGAGTGGGAAGTCTACCACCTTAGGTCAAAGACCCAAAGCAATGAATGACTAAATCTCTATGGAAAACTAGGGATCATAGAGCACACCACTAAGAAGAAAATACTAAAAAGATACAATCCATACAAACTACCCTTCTAAATACTTCTGACCGAGGGAGATGAATTCATGAGCATCCAAAGCATTCACAAAGGCAAACGACTGTCTAGGAGAAGTAGTTACCCAAACCTCCAATCGACGGTTTCTTCGGGTATCACTTAGAGAGTATAGATTCTTCCTAAGGTACAATGATACACCCCTCACAGTCACCTATGTGTCAACCTATATAATGGAAACTAGGCCACCAACTTGTAATCAACAACCAGGGGGGTACAATCGACAGTCGTGCGAGTGTATGGGAAAGGTAACTAAACCTGAAGATCCTCCTGAGGCATAAAACACAACAACACCATAATCACTCTTAGAGTACCTTGGACAGATCCAACTGTCTCAGAGGTGTGACACAAGTCGAGCTAGTAATGCTACATGATTAACCCCCAATACACACTCTCCCAAATGCTTTGTCAGGATTAGGAGTGGATATCTCTGTCACTGTCCTCTACGTGGCCTCATGTTTGACTCTTGTGTGAGAGGAGCTTCCCAAATTGAGTAATTACAAGGTGGATTTTTCACACCCTAGCACAAGCACCTAAGTTAAGTTTTGATTGGCCTTGGAGAATTTACCTCTCCACACCTAATCCAAGGCCATAGCCTAAGCTATTGGTGAACCCTAGAAAAAGTGTTATTAATATATTTTAGATTAGCGTGTTCATTTTAGGGGATTTTCTTACTCAAGGAACGAAAGTGAAACTTATGTTGTTTGAGACTCTTGCAAAAATTAAACTTATTAGAACACTGGAAAATGAGACTTTACCCTAATTCTACAAATTAAAAAGAGCTTCAAGCAAAAAGCATGAACAAAAAATGAAATATTTTCTCCTTTCCATGAAAAATGCACAATGCAACTTTTGAGTGAAACAAAAGAGAAAATGAAAGGATTTTCTTTCTTATTTTTCTTTTGAAATGCTTTCAAGATGAGAATAAAACACAACCCTGTGCTAATTCCTTTTTCTTTTTCAAATAACAATGCAAAGCAAATGCAAATAAAGAAAGAGACCTAAAAAACTATTTATTTATTTTTTCTTCCAATCAAAACGGAACTAACAAAAGATGCTAAAAGAAACTACAAAATACATGATGCAACTCATTTTTCTTAAAATCCAAGATTAAAATAAGCCAAAAATGCTTGGAAACACATAGAGACAAGAGGGTTTCCTTTTTATTTCATAAACAATATGAGCCTGCAAACTGTCTAAACCCCAAACAATAGAGGTTTTTGGAACTCAAGAAGACCTGGGAACCACAAGTTTCCTGTAGGAAAAGGAAAATATTTTGAAAAAAATCTCCAAAACAACAGAGACGCGTTTTTTGAAAGGCCAGCCTATGTATGTATGTGGGTTGTATATAATGCAAATCACGTATGTACGCGTGATGAATAGATAACATAGCGTGTACACATCTGTAAATTTAAAAAAAAAAAGGGAAAATTTTTGGACAGACAACTTGGGCAAAGGAAGTTGGTAGGAACATGGAAGGTTGCAAGAGACCCAACCTAAATTAGAAAACTCATAAAACTCAGTAATAAACTGAAAATCAAATCTAACCATGATCTCCCACTAAGACCCTAAAGAGACTCCCCAGTGGATTCTCCAATTCTGCTAATGTAGAAAATCCCCCTATTACTATATTGGGTCGGAATATAGGCAGAGCATTGGCTTCCCTTAAAAACAAATCCTAATCCTAAATTATCCCAAACTATCTAAACAAAAAGACAAAAGAGAATAAATAATATTGGTAAGTGTACCTTAGGCCTCAACGTTCAATGTAGGCTTCCTTCAAATTTGTAGCTTCCCAAGTTGCAGGTCTCCTCCCAAAGATGACCTGCAAAAACACTTAGGAAAACAATGCTACAAATATACAAGCTCTACTTATCAATGTTAGCGTTCATATATAAACATAGATTCATTTAATTAGTAAAGATATAAAGATGCAATGTATTGGGACAGGAAAATAAATCTTTTATTCAAACTGAAGATTAAAGGATTACAACCTTCCCATCGACAGACGCTCCATGAACCAGGTCCAGGCTCCTCTCACTGTTGATCCAAGTGCATCATTCCCATGTTGCCTCTCACAATAAACTGATCTCTTTGGGGAAAGGGAAGGGATTGTATAAAGAGAAAGGGATGAAGGGGAATGTTGAGGTCAAATCTCAGAAAGGGTTGGAAATATTGGGCTAGAAGGCGAAGAATTTTGGCAGAGTTTCTTTGTTATATTGCTTGATGTTGGAATGAGACCTCAAGACCTCTTTTTTATATGACAAAAATATGGTTATTCAGTTTGAGGATGGGCTAAAATGGGTAAAATGGTTTGGAAACCCTCGATAGCCCATAAACTTCGTTGAATTCCTTGTAAATTTTTACTTTTTTCAACTTTTGGAAGTAAATGCGGGTTGTCTAGTATGAAGTATGAATATGTACGCGGGTTGTCTAGTATGCAACATGCATGTGTATGCGGGAAGTAGTGAAGCATTGCACATACATGCTCCAAAATATGGTCTTTTAAGAAATATCCTCAAAAATAATTTGGCAAATTGTGTACGTAAAAAGGCCAATGCCATGTATGCATAGATAAGGCATTTTAGGGCTACAAAAATGTCTTGGTTTTCTTTCAGTAGTTCACTATTGTTGCGTCGTACAAGATCTGTATGTTTTTCTACAGTTTTATTTTTTGTACCTAAAAAGTAAATAGTTTTATGAAGAAGCTAAGTTGTTGATATAAATAGTAAAAGGGAACCATTGTTGCAGGAAGCCCATCTTGATGAAAACCAAGAAATATATAAAGTAACATTTGGAGGAAGGGCCAACTATCGTCAGCAAAAATTCAATGGATTCCTTAAGGCTCCCTATGATTGGAGTATTTTTTTTATCATACATATCTTTTTTTGCTACTCTATAGCAAAATATCCCTATAGATTCTTTACATGGAACATTACATGGGGCACAATATGGCCTCTTGGTATCCCTCAACGTGAACTTCTAGTAAATGGGTAATTCCTCAAACCCCATATTGACAATGTTACCAATGATAACATTTTTGTGAATGTATTTAACAACTTGGATCAAGCTTTCTTATTATCTTGGAGTGGCATCCAACAACGGAGGAATTCATGGAAAGATGGAGTTTTTGGAACAAATTTCCCTATACTACTAGGAAATAAATTTACATACAAGTTCTCAGTGAAGGACCAGATAGGAAGCCACTACTACTTTCCATCACTATATGTGCATAAAGAATCACACTCAAGCATTGACTTATTTTCCTAATATAATGTTGTCTACAATTACTAGAAATGGCTATAATATGGGCCTCAAACCTTAAGGTCCTCCAATAAATTTTCAACAACTTGAAAAGCCTCATGGCATTCATCAAAATGGAATAGCTACTGCATAAGGAGATTTTTGTGGTTCATTGCTCTGTTGGTTTCAAGTTATGATTTCTTTTGATTAGCACTCTTGGGGATAGAGGTTGTTAAATTTCTATTTTCATATTTAGTTTGTTGAATTCTTTTCCATTTTATGTGAAGGTCGAATTGGTGGAAATCATGCCAATTTTAAACAATAACTATTTGCTCACTTATTTTGTAGAACTTGAATATGGGGAATACAAGATTGTGTGAAAGGGAAGCAGAGAGGGATATTGATGTTTGTAGACTTGTATGTGTTTGTAGAAGGGGGTTAATTAAATGAGTTTTTGCGGGTTTGTAACTCATTGGAAAATTGAAATAAAAATATTTGAAGTTTTGTTCTCATCTGCCTTTTTTTACTGTGTATATGCATTTGTTTTGGCGATGGTGTGGTTTTAAACCTGGAAAATGTCGTGGCAGATTTAACAAGGCTATGATTTTGCATTAAAAAATGTCATTGTAATTTTTGATTGACAGAGCCGCATATTCATTTGGTTTCCTCTCTTTCTCAAATTACAAGTTCTGAGGATGTAGGTTCTGAAAATGTAATGCCTATAAATATGGTTTCCTCCTTGAAAGAAATAGAACACCAACTTTGGTGATCGCATGCCTATAATGTTGAGAAGAAGGGACAGAGTGAAATATTTTGATTAATCGCATTGGTTGGATCATGGCCTGTTGTTGTTGGGTATTTTTTATCAGACCATGGGTTCAGTGGATCGATGTTTGTGTTGGATCGTTGAGAATTTCACAGGAGTTTAATTGCACAATATTGAAGTATCTTGATGTAATTGTTGAATTTTTTATTAACATATCTCTTGGCTTGGTAGGATATAGCAATGGAATGATTTGAAAAAGGAACTTAGCCACAACGAAGACCCATGTAACATATATTGAGATCCCTTTGGTTGATGAAGAGAATCCCTGCACAAATTGTTTTCTCATTGTTGTTTATTGCAAGCCACTCCAAACCATTTTAAATTTGTAACGAAGTGCTTTGGGAGGCATGATTGTGACATTGCTAGTTCTCTCAATTTTGGATTGGTGACAGCTAGTATTCTCATTCTCAGCAAGATCGAAGTTTTGGGTTTAACAAGAAATAAAAGTATTGTTATTATTAGATGATTTTGTTTGCAAGTGGATGGTTTCAGAATATGATGAACAACCAAGATCCAAAAGGGGAATTTTATCCCACTCTACATTCATATTGTGCCGGTATCGAATAATATACCAGAAAAATGGTGTATTTCCATGTAAGAACCTGTGCAGGAAGATGCTCTCCTATAAGAATTATAAATGAAAAAATAATGTGGAGAATGTGAAGTGTTTCCTAGGAAGGATAAAGTTTTCCCCTGTGGTAAAACTCAACGACAAATCAAAAGAAGAATTGTATGGAAAGTGTGCCAACTTGCTTATAGGTATGTGAGGAGTTTCTTCCCTGTGGAAATATTTGTGTATAAATACTTATCACTAGGGGAGATCAAAATGTCCTCCTTTCTTAGTTTATATTAATCAAAATGTCGATATGGGTCATCATCTCAGACAGTCCTTTGTTAGATGACCTTGGTATTTGTAGAGGAGAATCATGAATTCACATGTGAAAGTTGTATATATAGGTGCAGTGAAAGATGATACCTTTTTGAAAATCGAGGGGGGGCTCAATTACTCTTTCAAGTGAGTAGGATCCACATTCATGCCACATATCCCATGGAAAAAGTTGCATTTTTTACACGAACTTTGCCACAATGGCCACTATCCACCCTGCCTTGAAACCACTTTCAATATTGTGCATATGGAAAGACCTTAATTCCTCCTCCAATTCCTTATGGAACACCCATTCCTCTATGATTTTTTATTTTTTTTTTCCATTTCTCAGTTGTATGGTTAGCTTGTTGCTCACAATTCCCATTTTGGAGAGTTCCCTCTTTGTATTGTTTTTGTTGAAAAAGAATGTGTGGCGAGTCATGTAGTTCTGAACAATGTGACTCAATTTCCATGGAAATTTTATCATTAGTAGCTAAAATCTAATGTGGGAAACTTTGTGAAATTGATTGGAGAGATTGCAGGAATACTTGTACTACTTCATGTCACCCATCTATTCCATACTCCTTTGAAGTGATCCTAAGTCACCACATGTTCATGACCCAGGGACCTTTAACATTCAACAATATACAACTCAAAATGTAGTTTGCATTGTTGGTCTTCATTGGAAGTCTGAACATCATACATGATTTATTTATGACATCAAAATCTAGCAGTGGCAATGCATATTGATAAGATTGAATCATCTTGGTAGTACAGTTGGAAAGCTTGGGAGGATTTTTCAGTCAAAAAATGGTTTTTGCCTACTTCATTTGGCATGAGGGCATGGCAATCCTCAAGCATGGGGGAGATGTTGGCTCACCAATTTGACATATTTTACATCATCAGTTGGTCTCCTTTTTTACCATTTCACATTATCCTTACACCCATTTATTATGCCTATTACCGCATTTACCCACACTTCTGAAGTTAATGTGCTTAACAAGCTTAATATTGTTAATCATTATAATTTCATTTGTTTCTAATGATTTAGAAAGGATTTGGACTAAATATTTTTTATGAATGTTTTTGACAATTCAGTTCCTCCATCGACAATTCAGTTCTGGTACTCGACCTCCATGTTTATCATATATGCGCACCTTAAGGGCCAAAATGAAGACATGGGTTTTGTTGGAAATACCTCCAATATGGTTTAGTGTTCACTAGTTTGCACCCAGGTCACACGTGTGGACCTCCAACACATGGTCAAAATTGTGTCAGGATTAGCAGTAGTGACCTTCAATCATGATTTCCGGACAAATGAAGAAGAATCTCAAAATTCTGAAACATGGGCTTTTTGCAGAATACATCCATTTAGTTGTTATGCGAGCGATATTTGAAAATAATAAAGGATACGGGAGATATGGGCATTTTTCCAATATGGGTTTGCCCAGATTTGCAGTTGTGGCTATCTTCTCCAATCCTCTAGATGAATGGGTGCTCCCAGTGAATAAGAGAGACTGTCTCAAGTTATTCTCAACCTTTTTATGTCATGTAAAATCATTTGTAACCTGATCTTGAGCTATTTTTGTAACCAATATCCATTAAACATGTAACAAACAAATATCTTGTAAACTAATTATGTCTTGTAGTTTCTGATTTGAGGGGACTAGTTATGATCCACTCCATTTCTCCTCCCTGTATATAAAAAACCATAGAACAGAGGAGGAGGTGTGTTAGTATTGGGAGCTTTGTAAAAGAGGATTATTGTAAGGAGGAGGTGGAATTCATGCTTGAGTAATTGTAAACTCTATTTCATTTCAATAATAATCAATTGTTGATATTCTGACCTGTATTTGAAGTGCTCACTTAGTTGTAAGTTTTCCACAACGTGTGTTGGGTTTGGGAGGATCCCCATTCCTCGACACGCGTTGTGTTAATTTATTCTCAGTTAGCTAGTAAGTTTGATTTCCATTTCTAGATTCATTATTTTTGTTTTGTTTATCATTCTTATGATTTATCTCAAGACATAGATGCAATTGTTCATAACCAAAGATCATTGTTGTAATTACATACATTTGGAAGTACAAGAATGCTTGGATTGATCCAGTGAAATATTATACTCCAAGTTGGTTAAATGTAATTGAAAATCATGGTGAATGGTTGGCACATTCCTTTATGTTTCTTACAACTTTCAATCTTTCTTTTAGTTGACTATAGAAGTTGAATTCACTAAAGATTGAAGGACTAATTTGATCTTCCTTATAAGTGATCACATGAACTGTTGGGGAAGACTGTGGTTTGTGCTAGAACAACATTTGATTAACCCTCATCCAAGGATATAACTCTGTGGTGTAGTTTGATTTGTCATCATTTCTTTGATAGGTCAACATAAGCTTTGATCTCGCATTTCCTATGCTTGCACCCCGAAGTTTATGATCCCATGGGTTGATGATTTAATGTTCAAAATTTATTACATATAAATATCCCCACATTGTTTTCACTAGGATTTTTCCCGGACACATCTGTTGGTGGATTTGTTGAGGCTATATTTTTAGGTTAAACTTGACTCAGTGAAAGATTCAAAGTTGTTAGGTGAACAATAGTGGATTTTTTCACATGGTTTTAGTAACCCGTGGTTTTAGAGCCCATGGATTGTATGTTATGAAATCCTTTAAAAGGTTGGTGGTACTCCATTATAATGTGACAATATTTGAGCGGCCAAGACTCACTTGGTTGGAGCTAGTAGGTTGGTCGGATTGGTCAATTTGGTCAAGGAACTAATAGACCTATTAGCTAGTTTTTCCTAGTTTGTTTTTTCGAAGATAATATCTTGTTGTTTATATGTTCTTGGTTATTATTTTTATCTCTCTTGCATTTTTATTTCCTTTCATTTGGTATCAGATTTTGTTTTCACTTCAGGGGGATTCCTTTGTGGCTAAGGGTTTGGATTGGGTCCGTGATAATCCTTGTTATATTGGGAAATATATAGTATTGATTCTTCATGTGAAAAGAAATGGTGAGTAGTTTGAAAATAGAGATCAAAAAATTTAATGAGCAAATTTTTGAGTTGTGGAAGCTCAAGATGGATTATTTGTTGGTGAAAAAATATCAGTGGATCTAGGTACTGTACCTACAAGAACATTAGAAGAAGACTAGAAAAAGTTGCATCGAAAGGCGAAGAGCACAATCCAATTGTGTTTCTCATATTCAATATTATTGAATGTGTTAGGGGAATCTAGAGCCAAGGCATTATGGGATAAGTTGGGGACTTTGTATCAGTCTAAGTCCTTGGTAAATAAATTTTTCATGTGGAAGAAGATGTATAACATGAGGATGATAGATGGAAACTCAGTGACAGAGCATCTGAATTCCTTCAATACTATGGTAAGTCAATTATTATTTGATGATATTAAAATTTCATATGAAGACAAGTGTATCAGTTTATTTTTCTCTTTACCAAACTCGTGGGATAGTTTGGTTGTGGCCATAGGTAGTAATACAACTAATTTAAGTTTCTATGATGTGGTCTCATCCTTATTTTCGAAGGAGATGAGATGTAAGAACATGGAAGGACAGAGAACAAATACATTATTTTCAAGAGGACACTCCCAGGAAAGAAATAGATCGAAGTCTTCAAGTGGGAGATCTAAATCTAATGGTAGATATAAATCTCATGGAAAGTTTGTAAATGTATGTTGGAGATGTGGAAAAGAAGGGCACTATAGGAATCAATGTAGATCCAAAAGAATTGAGAGAGGGCAGGGATCTGAAGATGATCCTTTTACATAAGAAAAAACCTCCTCGAAAGGAGGGGATGTGTACTTGGATTCATCAAGAATGCATGAAGATCATGAGGTGTGGATGGTTGACTCAAGCACATCCTTTCATATGACTCCCCGTAGGGAGTGGTTATGTGAATATGAAAATCATGATGGAGGTGATGTTTCCCTAGGTGATGACTCGATAGATAAAATCATAGGACGAGGAAAATTTAAGTTGAAGCTCATGGATGGAAGGATTATAACACTTCTTTGTGTTATTCACATCCTAGGATTGGCCAAAAAATTAATTTATATAAGAAAAATGGACGATGCAGGGGTAAAAATAGTGTTTGAGAAAGAAACCTGCAGGATGGTTTGGGAGCAATGGTGTTCTTGAAGGGAGTTTGGACTGGAACTATGTATAAGTTGCAGGGAAGCACCATTAGTGATGGGTGAAATATTTTAGTTGTTCCTGATATTGGATTTGAAGAAGAAAAAACTCCTATGGACTATAGAGAAAAGGCTATGTTGTGGCATAAAAGACTGGGGCATATCAAAGAGAAGGGATTTCGACTACTAAACAATAAAGGTATGGTTGAAGGTATGCCTAACTTCTCTTTTGATTTTTATTTATGTGAACATTGTGTATATGGGAAGCATAATCAAGTAAGCTTCCCCTATGGTGCAACAAGGGTAGAGGGAATTTTATAGTTGGTGTACAGTGATGTTTTTGGACCTGTGTTGATTCCATCATTAGGAAAATCTACGTACAATGCCTCATTTATAGATGAATTATCTAGGAATACATGGATATATTTCCTCGGGAAGAAATCTGAAGTCTTTGACAGGTTTAAAGAGCTTAAGGCTCTTGTGGACAATCAAACAAAGAAAATAATTAACGTGTTGAGGGCGAATACTGCTGGAAATTTCTATGGAAATTAATTCGAATATTTATGTAATAAGTGAGGTATTAGAGTAAGGTATACCTTAACTCTCTAGTGAGAGTGGTTTAATGATGGGAGACATGGAGAGAGAGACAAGAAATGTGATTGAGGATCAAGAAAGAGAATTCGATGGTGGCATAAGTGTCGGGATAGCAACAATGAAAAAATTTATTATGGAGTTGAAATAATTTATTACATTTAAATGGGCATATGATTGTAATATCTAGTTAGGCATGCGTACCCTTGGTAACTTACCGGTAAATTCTATAAGTAGACACCTAGGTGATAGGGGGGAGCATGCAAGATTCCTCGATACCCTAGTTATAAACTTGGAGGGGGACTAGGGCCTGGAGGTGAGCAGTGTAGACTCACTTGGTCAATTTGGATGGATTTGGTCATGGAAAACCCCAAGTCAAGTTTAAATGGGATAATGTTAGGTTAAACTTGACTCGATGAAAGAGTCAAAGTTGTTAGGTGAACAATAATGGTTTTGGGCGCAGGGTTTTGGTAACCTGTTGTTTTAGATCCCATGGATTGTATGCCATGAAAGCCTTTAAAAGGTTGGTGATACTCCATTGTAATGTGTTAAGAGTTGAGAAACCAGGACTCACTTGGTCGGGGCCAGGAGGTTGGCCATGTTGTTCGGTTTGGTCAAGGAACTAATAGATCTATTAGCTAGTTTTTCCTAGTTTGGGTTTTCCAGGATAAAATCTTGTTTTTGTTATGTTCTTGGTTATTTATTTATTTTTATCTCTCTTGCATTTTTTATTTCCTTCTAGTATAACCAATAACAACAGATTGCAAAATATCAAAACCAAGATCCATTAAATAGGTTCACGTCCTTATGCTCCATAAGGAATAGTTTTTTCTTTCAAACAATGGAGCCTTGTTTGTGGAGAAACCTTCTTTACCGGCCATGTGTGCTCTCAAGATCTACCCTCTAGTGGTTAGATTGTTTTCTAGGGAACCTGCTCTGATTCCAATTGTTGAGCACACACTTATACTGAGAGAGGGCAGGGTGAAACAATATGAGACATTTTTTTTACTTTTTCAAACATTCATAAACCATAGGGAAGCAATCACATATGAGATATAATAACTACAGAACATGGAATACAATATTTATGTGGAAACCCTTTCAGGAGAAAAACACAAAATTTCTATTTGTAATTCTTTGTATGAACCAACCTACTGTTATAAATATTTGTAGGAACCAACCTACTAGAGACACCAATCCCCACTAGTAAAAACCCTGGTAGGAACCAACCTACTCTTATAGATATCCGTAGACACTAATCTACTCGAGACACCAATCCCCACCGCGAAGCACCAATGTAGCAAGAGACGTCAATCTCTTTCTTTGAGTGGCACCAACCTTCAAGTTATAATTTCTTCGTTATTACATATAACTTCTTCAAAATATGATGAAATTAACATTACCATCACTGAGTCTTCTTGCTACTTTTGCCTTCACCGGGTTTGACCAAAATTTTAATTTGCAATGAAATTTATGGTAACTTTCCCAACGTTTTGTGTTTTTTTCCTCTTCCCAAGAACAGAATTGTAAAGCATGCCATGTATCCAATTATACAAACATGATTATAATTTTTTTACCGGAGATACTTCAATATATCTCCTCAGATCCCTAAAAATTTCACAGGCTAAAAATTCCTAGAAAATAAGTTATAAAGAAAATTCCAAGTTGACCTGTTTGAAATTGATTTCAGGACCATTCAAAAATCTAAAATTCCAGGATGCATATCTTAGAAAGTATAGAGAACCAACATGTTAGTCTCTAATTTTTTCTTGATTTAGTGAGAAAACCTAATCCTAAACCCTTCCTACCTGCACTTTATTATCTGCTTTCATTTGATTTTAATCATTGTTTTTAGTGTCTTATGGTTTTCATTTCAGTTTTTTGAATAATTTTTTTAAGTTTGGAGTTGTAAGACATGGTTTTAAATGATGTGTCACTTTATATGCCTGTTTGAACTTTACAAATTCAAATTATGCTAAGTCATTAATAACGCTACGGGAATAGTCTTATTCCCGTAGTGCAAAGATAATCATGCCTTGGTATGCACCCATCACCCAGATTTTGTTATGATGACACAGATCGTGGTTTTAGAGTTCGCATGTGTCCCACAATAGATTTGAAATCATTTTGTGATTCAAACAGTTACATGATCGGATCGCTCTATACCCGCAAAGGACTCATTTCAAATCTTTCAATTCCCAAAGATCATTATATAAACCCACCACTTTTCATTCTGATTGTGTTGATTTATAAGCACAGGTATTTTTCTCAGAAGAATTGTTATATGTTAACAGTTGAATTTTGTAAATTCATAATCTGATCAGTTTATGTTGTAGCATCATGTTTCATGGCGCCTAAGAGAAGTGGGTAAGTGGTCAGATTGGAACTTGAGGGCATCGAGCTTCTTGAGGCATATCCACAGATGGCGCAGAGATTTAGAGATGATGGTTGGTTTGAATTCCTCACTACCTTCTAAGGTCACGACGAACAGTTCTCCATGGATTTTGCACTGAACTTTGATGGTCACGAGGTGGAGATTGGGAAGATGATGATGCTGGTGATAGAACACAAAATTGCTAAAGCTTGTTGATTGGTGGTTGGAGGAGAAAGATGGTGGAAGAAAGAGCATGTGGTTACAGAGTTTGTCAATCAATTCCTGCTTCCAGATAAGCAAAATCCGAATTGGATAAGGGGAGTTCCTCGCAGCTGGATTAGACCTGAATGGCACACTTCTCTTATCGTTATCCACAGGTATATCACCTACAAAGGTAGATTTTCACTAGTCTATATCTACCACATTAGGATATTAATGCATCTAAATGGCCATTATTCCTTAAATCTTCCTTACTTTATACTCAAAAGCTTGACAAAGATGTCAAAGAGAGTGTAGTCACTCTCCACCAATGCAAAGAGCAGTTTGTTTCATCAAGTATTAATTAAGACTTTAGTTATGTCTGCTTTAAGAGAATTACAAAATCCCTGGAGTTGGCTCATGCAATCTTTAAACCCTAACACACAGTCCAACAAACAGAAGAAAGGCAAAGGAAAAAAGACTGTTACACAAAAACAAAATATTTCAATTAATGAAACCCCTGTTAAATAAGAAATGGCTGATATCAAGGTGACGAGGACCAACAAAGTTAAGGGACCCAAATGGGAAACAAAAAACGAAATTCTTCCTGAGGCAGATTTAAAAACAGAAGAAGACCATTCTGAAGATGCTAAAGCAGATATCAAACAAAAGACAAGAATGTCCCCAGTACATAAAGAATCATTAAAATAAGGTAATAAAATTGTTATATTCTCTACAGGACTTGTAACAAGAGCAACCACTAGATCATCAAAAGATGGAGCAATGTCTTCTGATGACAAAGGCTATTATTTTGCAGAACCAGAAAAGCTACAGGAAATACTCTGTTTTTTTACCTGTTATAGTCTTTATCTTCAAGAGAGGTTACAGAACAGCTGGAGAGGAATTTGTTGAAACCAAAAGAGGTTTTTGTTGGTAACATTCCCCTTCACAAAAACCTCTCTCGGTTGTTACACATCAATCACATTTTAAGAGATTCGAATTGATCTTTGAGGCCTAATTTTCTGATAAAGCTACAAGAAATACTCTGTTATTTTTACATGTTTTAGTCTTTTTCTTCAAGAGAGGTTGCAGAACAGTTGGAGATGAATTTTTTGAAACCAAAAGAGGTTTTTGTTGGGAACGAGTCCCTTCACAGAAACCTCTCTCAGGTTTTACACAGATATTATTGTTTGAGAGATATGAAGAGATTGCTGGACCCTATTTTTCAAGAATTTGCTAGATTTTTTTCCTAAAAAATCCCATGGATAGTAGTTGACAAGCCACCTCATCAATTCAAATTGGAGATCAGATTGGATATTCTCCTTGATTATTTGAAACCAGAAACTAAATATAGATGAGGAGGTTTTCAGATCCATTTCTTTTGGATCTTGATAATTATGTATTGTTTCTATATAAACTCTGTAGAAGGAGAAGTTGAAGGGGGGGGAATTGGAGATCCA
>ML816768.1:14495-101011 GCA_009831015.1 Picea engelmannii | reverse complement strand
TGTTGTGGTGATTATTTTCAAGTTTTGATTTCAGGTTGATGGTCTTATTTCTTAATGATATTTTGAGATAAGAATTTGTGTGAAGTTGACAAATTGAAAACTTCATTTTCTATTTTCCTTATTTGTTTAATCCATCTATGTGATTACCTTTTAACCAGTCAATGGGATATTTTATGTTCTTATTCTGATTTTCTCATTTATTTTATTACCTTGAGCCAGTTTTCAACCACCTTATTCAAAAACCAAACCATAAAAACCCTCAAAACACTTTTGCAATAACTCGATGATGCCCTAGCTTGCCCTCTCACGGTCAAGTGAAACTTTAGGGACTAACATCTTTTGGCATCGTTATCAAGGATGAAGCAACGAAGATATATTCCCTGGGAGAACGACAACGATCAAATCTGCTTCTTGATGGTGAACAAGAAGAGGACATGTGCTTGACTACAGATCTTTCACCATGGCGACTCCACTGTCTAAATATTAATAGGTGACTCCACTGGATCCAAGCATGGAAGCCATTCTGGCTCAGAAGTTTTATTTTTGTGAATTTTCAAATGTCATTGGTTTTCCAAACCCAATTCTTAGCAGAGTTGAATGGGAAGGTATCCTTCCTACATTTAAAGGCGAAGATTGGGAAGTTCCGGCTGAGCATCTGCTATATTTTCATGAGTTTATTCATGGACGTCAGATTGTTCATGAGGATGTCAAGATCAATCTTTTCAGATACTCGTTGAAGGGAGCAGCCCTCAACTGGAGCAGATCGCTTCCGGCTTCAAGTATTAATTCGTTGGAAAGTTTTCATGATACTTTCAATATATTTTATAAAGAAAATTTTTCAGCTTAAAGTCTTTTTGAAAATTGTTGTGATGTATTTGAGAAGCATATTCAATAGAAACTAGAGTTTTCATTTGTTTGCAAGGATGTAAATCATTTTATTAAGGAAGATCTGTCAGATACCATTGATGATAGGGACAAAGATTGCATAGTTGTAGACGCATTTGATCTCATCTCTGATTCACATGTTGTTTTTTATTTGAATGAAAAAATTCATGTCTATGATGCGTATAAAGAACAAGTATTTCCTCAGCATATTATTGATAAATCCGATACACATAACAGTATTGATGAAGGTTATCAACAACCTATTATCTTTTTGGTGACAGAAGTTGAGTAGCAACAGATTTATGAAAACAACCTGCACATTACTCATGAACAGTTGAAACCAGTATATGGCAGCAGTCCTGGATCTGTTGAGGAGCATCATGAGCATCACAAAACTGATAGAGAAATGTTCCAACAACAATTGATGCTTGCTTCTGGGTTAGCTGTTGAGCAATCAATATATGGATTTATAGAACTTGGAAATGACATTCATGATCAAAAACCTAATGAGATCAACTATGAGGAAAAGCACCCTTTTGATTTTAAAAAACCAGGTAAGATCATACATGAATTTTATGATCTAGTTGCTATATGGATAGAGTCACTATTCTCAGTAATGCCATATATTACAAATTTTGGCATGATGGTTTGCAGCAACAAACATGAGCTGGTTGCAGTTTCCTTGTTGTATATTTTGTTCTATTTTCATGTTTTTCTCTATGTATATGAAGACAGGTCAAGCAATTTGTTGCTTGAATTATTTTTCTGGAAATTTATATATACCTGAAACATTTATTCTCAGCAATTAGAGTAGGGTAGCATAGATGAATAAGCTCATGGCTGAGCATTTCTAGTTTGCACAATATGTGGGGTTTTCATCTAGTATTTGGTTTCAGTTTTGAAATAAAGACTCCATGCCCGATGCATATAAGGCATTATTGGCAGGGGAAGTTTGTCTTCAAATGAGAAGAAGAGTTGCAGAAGTTTGGGCCAGATTTGAACGACATTGGCTGACTCCATAACCCAATGGACTAGGCACAACACAAAAGTTGTGGATGTATGCAGAGCAGAAGATTTGTAGGGTCAGGATTGCACAGATGAGAAGAAATGATAAAGGCACACTGGTTCGCAAGTTATTGATGTCCCACAAGGAAAACATCATCCCCAGAAGGAGCCAGAGTTAGTCTCTAATTTTGTCTTGATTTAGTGAGAAACCCTAATCCTAAACCCTTCCTACCTGCACTTTATTATCTTCTTTCATTTGATTTTGATCATTGTTTTTAGTGTCTTATGGTTTTCATTTTAGTTTTTTGAATAATTTATTTAAGTTTGGAGTTGTAAGACATGGTTTTAAATGATGTGTCACTTTATATGCCTATTTGAACTTTAAAAATACAAATTATGCTAAGTCATTAATAGCACTACAGGAATAGACTTATTCCTATAGTGCAAAGATAATAATGCCTTGATATGCGTCTGTCACCCAGATTTCGTTATGATGACACAGATCATGGTTTGAGAGTTCGCATGTGTCCCACAATAGCTTTGGAATCATTTTGTGATTCAAACCATTACATGATCAAATCGCTCTGTACCCGCAAAGGACTCATTTCAAATTGTTCAATTCCCAAAGATCATTATCTAAACCCGCCACTTGTCATTCTAATTGTGTTAAATTATAAGCATAGGTATTTTTCTCAAAAGAAACGTTATATGTTAATAGTTGAAGTTTGTAAATTCAGAATCCGATCAGTGTCTGTTGTAGCATCGCGTTTCATGACACCTAAGAGAAGCGGGTAAGTGGTCAGATTGGAACCTAAGGGCATCGATATTCTTGAGGCATATCCACATATGGCACAGAGATTTAGAGATGCTGGTTGGTTTGAATTCCTCACTACCTTCCAAGGTCACGATGAACAGGTCTCCATGGAGTTTTCAATGAAATTTGATGGTCACGAGGTGGAGATCGGGAAGATGTTGATGTTGGTGACAGAACAGATAATTGCTAAAGCTTATAGATTGGTGGTTGGAGGAGAAAGATGGTGGAAGAAAGAGCATGTGTTTATAGAGTTTGTCAATCAATTCCTGCTTCCAGATAAGCAAAATCTAAATTGGAGAAGGGGAGTTCCTCGCAGTTGGATTAGACCTGAATGGCACACTGATCTGATCATTATCCAAAGGTATATCACCTGCGAAGGTAGATTTTCACTAGTCTATATCTACCACATTAGGATATTAATGCATCTAAATGATGATTATCCCTTAAATCTGCCTTACTTTCTACACAAAAGCTTGACAAAGATGTCAAAGAGAGTGCAGACACTCTCCACCAATGCAAAGAGCAGTCTGTTTCATCAAGTCTTAAATAAGACTTTAGTTATGTCTACTTTGAGAGAATTATAGAAGCCCTGGAGTTGGCTCATGCAATCTTTAAACCCTAACACACAGTCCAACAAACAAAAGAAAGGAAAAGGAAAAAAGATTGTTACACAGAAACAAAATATTTCGATTGATGAAACCCCTGTTAAAGAACAAATGGTTGATACCAGGGTGACGAGGACCAACATAGGTAAGAGACCCAAATGGGAAACAATAAATGAAATTCTTCATGTGGCAGATTTAAAAAGAGAAGAAGACCATTCTGAAGATGCTAAAGAAGATATCAAACGAAAGACAAGAATGTCCCCAATACATAAAGAATCATTAAAAGAAGGTAAGAAAATTGTTATATTCTCTACAGGACCTGTAACAAGAGAAACCACCAGATCATCAAAAGTTGAAGCAGTGTTTTCTGATGACAAAAGCTATTATTTTGCAGAACCAGAAAAGCTATAGGAAATACTCTATTTGTTTACCTGTTATAATCTTTATCTTCAAGAGAGATTACAGAACAACTGGAGAGGAATTTGTTGAAACCAAAAGAGGTTTTTGTTGGAAACATGCCCCTTCACAAAAAAATCTCTCAGTTTTTACACAACAATCACATTTTAAGATATTCAAATTGATCTTTGAGGCCTAATTTTCTGATAAAGCTACAAGAAATACTCTGTTATTTTTACCTGTTTTAGTCTTTTTCTTCAAGAGAGGTTGTAGAACAGCTGGAGAGGAATTTGTTGAAACAAAAATAGGTTTGTTGGGGGAACATTCCCCTTCACAAAAAACTCTCTCAGTTTTTACACAACAATCACATTTTAAGAGATTTGAATTGATCTTTGAAGCCTATTTTTCTGATATTTCACAATAAATAATTTTCTTTTTTAATCAGTAATTTTGGGAGCGGTTACAGAACAGATGGTGATGAATTTTTTGAAACCAAAAGAGGTTTTTGTTGCGAATGAGTCCCTTCACATAAACCTCACTCATTTTTTACACATATATTACCCTTTGAGAGATATGAAGAGATTGTTGGACCCTATTTTTCAGGAATTTGCCAGATTTATTTTCCTAAAAAATCTCATGGACAGTAGTTGACAAGCCACCTCATCAATTCGAATTGGAGATCAGACTGGATATTCTCCTTTATTTGAAACAAGAAACTAAATATAGATGAGGAGGTTTTCAGATCCATTTCTTTTGGATCTTGATAATTATGTATTGTTTCTATATAAACTCTATAGAAGGAAAAGTTGAAGGGGGGGAAATTGGAGATCCAAATGACTTATTCTGAAACTCCTTGTAAGGCATTATTATTATATTTGACACTTAATAGAAAAGGCATATGGATGGTTAGACACTCTTTTCTACTCTGTTTTCTTTCTTCATGCTTGATCTCATTATTCAAACTGCAAAGCATTTGTTTTCTTGATTATTGATTAATACAGTAAAGAATTTGTTGTGGTGATTATTTTCAAGTTTTGATTTCAGGTTGATGGTCTTATTTCTTAATGATATTTTGAGATAAGAATTTGTGTGAAGTTGACAAATTGAAAACTTCATTTTCTATTTTCCTTATTTGTTTAATCCATCTATGTGACTACCTTTTAACCAATCAATGGGATATTTTATGCTCTTATTCTGATTTTCTCATTTATTTTATTACCTTGAGCCAGTTTTCAACCACCTTATTCAAAAACCAAACCATAAAAACCCTCAAAACACTTTTGCAATAACTTGATGATTCCCTAGCTTCCCCTCTCACAGTCAAGTGCAAATTTAGGGACTAACATCTTTTGGCATCGTTGTCGGGGACGAAGCAACGAAGATATCTTCCCTAGGAGAACGACAACGATCAAATCCGCTTCTTGATGGTGAACAAGAAGAGGACATGTGCTTGATTGCAGATCTTTCACCATGGCCACTCCACTGTCTAAAGATTAATAGGCAACTCCACTGGATCCAAGCATGGAAGCCATTATGGCTCAAAGTTTTTCCTTTTGTGATTTTTCAGATATCATTGGTTTTCCAAACCCAATTCTTAGCAGAGTTGAATGGGAAGGTATCCTTCCTACGTTTAAAGGCGAAGATTGGGAGGTTTCGGCTGAGCATTTTCTATATTTTCATGATTTTATTCATGGACATCAGATTGTGCATGAGGATGTCAAGATCAATCTTTTCAGATACTCGTTGAAGGGAGCATCCCTCGACTGGTGCAGATCGCTTCCAGCTTCAAGTATTAATTCGTTGGCAAGTTTTCATGATACTTTCAATATATTTTATAAAGAAAAATTTTCAGTTGAAAGTCTTTTTGAAACTTGTTGTGATGTATTTGAGAAGCATATTGAACATAAACTAGAGTTTTCATTTGTTTGCAAGGATGGAAATCATTTTATTAAGGAATATCTGTCAAATACCATTGATGACAGGGACAAATATTTCATAGTTGTAGACGCATTTGATGTCATCTCTTATGCAATTGTTGTTTTTGATTTGAAAGAAAAAATTCATGTTTATGATGTGTATAAAGAACAATTATTTCCTAGGCATATTATTGAAATTTTAACCACATGTATCTAGATATCCCACCTTTGTCTTCTCAATATTCCATGATTTGAAACATCCTAGAAAACAAGTTATAGCGAAAATACCAAGTTGCCCTGAAATTAATTTCACAATTCTCTCCTTTTGGAATGATATTCGATCATTTCTCATCCACTTCTTCAAAATTTATTACATTTTTCACCCACGCACTTTATCTCAATACTTTCTCTTTTTATACTTTATCATAACCCTTCATGAAGGGACATGTTAATTCAAAAAGACACGACACCCATTAATTAAATAATTAATTCCCCTTTTTTATTTCACTTTTTCAAATACCATGGGATTCCAAACCCATGGGTTCAAAACCACCATTTCACTTTTTACTTTTTCACGTGCACCATTTTTTAATATACTTGTAAACCTATATATAAATCAATCTCGGAAATGATGTGTGCATTTGTAAAGCTGTAATATGACATTAATGACAACATTAATCCATTGACATCAATGAAAATAAGTCCAACATATATAATGCATTCTAATAGTGAAATTCATCTCCAAAGCAGTTCATTGTTGTTATATTTCATTTTGGAGACTTTTGGCGAAACCCCAAGGGGATTCATCACCATTTTTAGAAATTTTGATATAATTGTTTGGATATTATTCATTTTCACTTGAAATTTATCATTGAGATGCTTTTTTTACAAGTTTTATTCATTTCCCTAGTTGAAGTACCCAAGATTCATCATTCTAAGTGCTTTTAGGCACTCTTGGGGCACTTTTCCTCACCCAATATTTGCATTTATGTGTTTTTATCATAAATTAGATTTTGGAATCTTTGGAAAATAGTAATCTAGTCCATTTTACAACATAGAATCAAGGTATAACTTATTTATAGAATTGGTTCTTGGTTTATGTAACAATATCTCACTCTTGTGTAGTAAAGGACACTTGTTTCTTCATTCAAAGGGTGAAATCATAGTGTTGGTTTGTATTTTCTACTATAAAATATGTATTTCATATATCAACACTCTTATAATTAGATCCTAACTCTCTTTATATTATATATTTATTTCCCTAACCCTTGGTTGAATACTTTCAAGGAATTTTCTTACTCAATCATTGGTCTATCTAACGTATATTGACGTGTGTAGTTGGAAGAATTGGGATACCCCCCTTAGTCTCTATGAGTTGTCCTTAAGTGAAGGGTACATTGTGATAAGGTGGAAGTGATGCATTTCCCATATCGTGTTATATCCCTAGCATCCCCTCAAGGGCTATTAGTTTCGGCGATAACGTTTTTTGACGTTGTTGTCGATGACGTCTTTGTTGGTTCATTTCTTGGCTCTTGACGACATTATCCTACCAAGTTATTGGGTACATTTTATTGTATTTGTTTTTTGATGAGATTATTGTTATTGCTAACCTTGATTTGTCTCATCTAGAGTATCCACTCAAATAAAATATAAAGGTACATTGCAAGAGGTAATTCCCATAAATAAATATTGAAAGGTAACTTGAGATTGATTCAAAGCATTGGTGAGTTATCTATGAACCCAAAATCTCATAATTCTCAAGTTATATTTGTGAATCCACATCTTTGGTATTTATATGATTGGTATGAAATTATTTGATATTAGTAAATCATCACCCTATATGTTTCAAATATGGCCTCTAACAAAGGAAATTTCTAGGGAGATTTTTTTTCTCCTTTGGATTTTGCAGATGTTCCATTGTGTCCAGGTGAGGTTCAATTTGGTGCATGGACTACTCAGGTCCCAATGTTTAATGTAAATTATTGGTTGGCCTCAAATAACTTTGAATCTTTTATGAAATGTGTGGTTGATACTAACCTGGTTCATGAATATATCTTGATGAAATCATTTCCATACTCATTATAAGGGGGAGATGTACATGACTGGTATTTTAGTCTAAAGACTAAAGAGATCAAAGTTTTATGGAAAATGTTTCAAAAGCATTAGATATATGGCTATTAAGAAGTTGAATATTATTATTCGATTCATGATGTTCTAAAAAGAATAGTGGATAAGATCGATTAACCTAGTGATGGATTTCATGTTCCCTCCCGATTGACCCCTGGAGGGGAGGGACACACTGGCTTAGGGGGCTCCCTATAAGACACAGTCCCCGAAAGGAGGGGAGCCATAGGTATAAAAAACAAAACAAAATGGGTTGAGTTGAATTTACTTAAAATAATAGGAGAGGTGACCTGATCATGCACCAAAAGGGAGAGTTGACTTTACTAATGGGATAAATCCAACGTGAGGATGGAGTATAAATAAGAGAGGAGGTTCATTTGATAGGGGAAACTCAGATTTTGGATTTGGATGATGTTTGTCTTTATATTAGGAGGTAGTTTCCTTAGGATATTTGAGGTTTGTTTAACCCTGTTCTCTGGTTGGGTTTCAGTGGGCTAGCCTCACCCTAGCTCAACACTTATTTCCCCTTACCTCAGAGCATAACAACTCGAATTGAAGGATAAATTCTATTTCTGGACTATGGAGGCACTACCTCAGGATCCTCAAGGTTTTTTTAACCCTTAATTTGGCTAAGTTTCGATGGGTGTCTCTCACCCTAGCTCAACATAGCTTGGTCTAGCATCAGTATTTATCTGTGGAGGATTCTTCATGAGGAAAGTTGTTGGAAAATTGCACGAGGGTCAAATTATATCATCAAGGTTTGTCCCAGCATTGAAGGAAGGATGAGCTCTGATATTATCATCTAGAAAAGGGCCAAAACCCTATTAATATTGAATATCGGTGGATACCGGGTATATTAAGGCTGACGAGGCTACTCATAGGAGCGCAACACTATGGTGGACTTCCCTAATCATGTTTACAAGTTATTGTTGTAGGAACTAGGGTAAATTGTCAAACTTATGTTGTAGGACTGTCTTACCTAGATAGATATTAAACCTGTGTTAGACATCAACCTCTTAAGAGAGTTTACTGTTGGTTTTCATTACAAACTTGGTACATTATTTGGATAAAACTTCTATTGGTTTTACTGTTGGGTTGAGACAACAATTGTTGTTGGTGTGGATACTATCACAGTGGATTGTTTATTTCTATTGTTGTGCACAAAAATTACTAGACTTTAAATCTTAGATATTATTGTTATTGGCTTATAATTATTATCACTACTGTATTGGATGCTCTGTGTTAATTTCTTTGTTGGTAATTACCAGTATTGGTAGCATTGGTGAATTGATGGTTTATTATTTCCCCCTTGTTTATAATAAATTAAAGTGGGAAATTATGTATCAATAACATTTTTTCCAGCTACCTTAATCCCCTAGAAACCCTAGGTTTATTACAGTGGTATTAGAGCCTTGATACTACCAGCTTGTGTTTGACTGGATGACGAGGAAACAAGGACCAATAAAACAAGGAGCACCTGAAATATAAGAAGAAGAAGAAGAAATAGAGAGCATGGGGGACCATAACGATGGCATTCTGATGCACATCTTAAGTGATTTGGCCAAAGGGTAGAATGAAGTGAAGGAAACCTTTACGAAAGTAATTAACACCCTCGTCTAGATATTGATCACACTCCAGGGCCTAATCCCCAATGAGGGAAATGACTAGACTAGGTCTCATGTAGAGGGGAGTAACAATGAAAATGGACAGCATAGACCATGAGTTGAAGGGAGCAACCATGAGGTCCCGATAGGAGGAAGCAATCCTCATTTTTCTAGGTAAAGTGTGTATCCCACCATGAGTAGGAGGACACCCATACCTCTCCTACCCAGCTTCATTGAAGAGAAACCAACAAAACATAACCATGGTGGGGATTTTTCCACATACTTCCAGGAATACCAAGCACTTAACTAGTAAATTTGGGTCATTTTGCGACCGCTCTTTCGACGCTCTTGCGACGTTATGTCGTGGATATTGTGATGAATCTTTGGTCTCCCAAACGTCGCTTCACGTGTCGTGGCAAGTGAGACAAACCTGAAAAAATGTCGCAAGAGTGATGAAACAAGGAAGTTGTCGCACGAGAAACAAAGAAGGGATATAGTTGCAAGAGCGACAAGGTAGTGAAATCGTCACAAGCACAACAAGGTAGGATATCGTCACAAGAGAGACAGGGTAGGGAAATCATCACAAGCACAACAAGAAAGGGGAATCATCACAAGAGAGACAAGGTAGGGAATTCGTCGCAAGAAAGACAATGTAGGGAGATCACCACAAGAGCAACAATGTAGGGAGATCGTCGCAAGGGAGGCAATGTAGGGATATCGTCACAAGTGTGACAAGTTAGGGAGATCATCGAAAGAGAGACAAGGTGAAGAATCTCGGGACGAATCAGCTATTGAAGGCATCATCGCAAGAGCGACGACTGTAAGGATTCTTACGACGAAATAGATATACAATCGACGAAGATTTTTCATCGATAGTATATCTATTCCATAACAAGAATCCTTAAATTCATCGCTCTTGTGACGACATATATTTATTTTAAATAAATAAAAATTGATGCCCTTATTCATTATATGTTGATCATTCTTTTATGATATATGTTTCATGAATGTGCAAAGTATTTACTACATACAATTATAACCGAAAGTGTAAAGTCTCTAAAAAGGATTTTTGAGAAAAAAAATTTGCCAAACATCTATAACATTGATTAATAAAAATTCACTAATAAAACACAAGTCTACTAATAAGCAATTGTGGTAAATGTGGTCATTTAAATAATTGTTGAACATATTATTCCTTCTTAAAGAAGGTGATTGGAACTAAGTGCCAAACTAATCCATTGACCTTGTGTAAACCATTCCATTTGGTGTTTGTTGCACTAAATGTAAAGAACAATGTTGGAGAATTATAAGACGTAAGTTAGGTATGAGCTATTTGTTACCTCTTTATTCCCTTTTATTTTAATGGTATCTATATTTTGTATTGATCAAATGAGGAATTACCCTGGAACTGATCCCATTAGACACAAACTCAGTCCTAAGGCCAACTAAGAAGAAAAAACAACATACGCTAATTAATCTAGGAGTCAAGCATGCAAACAAACCTTCCCACAAAGAAGTGCTAGTTGGTGATGGAATCCAACATCGCAGGATCGATGCACGAAGGGGTTGAGTTTCAGTAGGTGGGAAAGTTACGTTGACAACCTGCTTAACAAACTAACGCCCTGGTGTAAGTTACCTCACCGAGCAATGGGAAACCCTCCAAGGTGTCTAAGTGAGTCTAGCCAGCGTCGATCCTAGGTACAACACCACCTTCCCTGTGATGTTACCTTGTGTAGTAATTCTAAAAGATTATAGCCTCTATGGTACCACCTACTATACCAAAGCAGAGGGGGGACAGTCGACAGTCGACACCAAGACCAACAAAGTAGGGTTGACTACTATGAGGGCCCCAATGCAACCTCATGATTGACCCTTGTGTTAGAAGGGATTCCCAAAGTTAGTGATATAGAAACTGGATTTCACTCCCTAACTCAAGGCTTTAAGTATGTTTAGCAACTTTTGAAATGTATTCTCACAATCCTATTCCAAATCTCTACACCTAATCTAAGATGGGTTTGAAGAGCCCTAGAAAAGTTGCTAGATAAATTTTAATTAGCGCTTGATTTTAGGTTTTTGTTACTCAAATGAGTGGTCATGAAACTGATGGCGTTTTGACTCGACTCTCTAAACCATGCAAGAGGAAAATGAAAAGCAAGAATTTCAACTTCAATGAAAAATAGTTATGGGAAGGAGCAAGATTTTTTAAGCAAATAAGTAATTGATTGATAGATTACTATGTGTGCAGTATTGCTAATGACAAAAAGTATGAGCTAATTATCTGGATAAATGGAAGCAAAATGACCCAAATTTTAAAAATACCATGCAAATGTCATAGTTCACTTAGTACACCTATACAACATTTAATCAAATATTATCATTTCTAACATAGTAAACTTTTATGGTTATAGAGACCACCATACACATCTTAAATACTCATAAGGATCATGGGGGCTTCACCTTGTGGATGGCCAAGAATTATTTAAGGGAAATGGGAAATGGGTACTCAAAGAAAGATACATAGGGACATGTACATCTAAGTGCATATCCTCAAAGTAAATCATCATCCTCGTACCATATTTAACAATTTAGTGGTGAAGGAAAAATGGATGTGGTGGGGTCATCTAGAAACATGATCAACAATGGAAGTGATATCACTGGATTTCATAATAACAGGGAATGTCATAGGATCATTTTAGGGGTCCTAAAGAGGCATAGATGGAACTTGCATATTCTTCAATTGTTTCATTTATCAATAATAGTTGGTACAAGAGTGGGGACCTCTACATATTTGGTAAGTTGGTTTCAAATTAGTATAATCAAATCAATGGTTGCAATTTTAGGGGCTCTCGGGATAACAAGATCCAAGTGTGGGTTTCCCCATCTATCTTTACCAATGAAATATGGAGTAATATTAGGGTTCTAGCCATCATTAGTGGGCGGAAAAATAAGGTTTATCTTGGATATGCTCAAGTGAGGCTACAAATTAGGTGGAAAAGGAAATAGAGTTGGTTGGATATTTGGGTCACCCAAGTACAAATGGCTTATTTGGTATAATTTGGAAAATTAATCTAATTATGCATTAAAATGAAAATAAAACATTATTATTTTCCTTCTCCCACCCATTCATGCATCTATGTCCCTTTTTCATATCCCCTTTTGGGGTCATGGGATCCACAACTACAAAAAGTCATCTAACAAACAAAATATAAATGCAAATGCAATTTACAATCAGCCTTATAGACCCAACATATTCAAGCAATCATAAACTGACTAGATTATGATTGAAGAAAAATAGTGCATCTATCTAATGCATTGATTTATGATCCTTTTATAGTTGGTTATAGAAAGAGTGAAAAAGTGAGGGAACACATGTTGGCTAACAAATGAGACAAATTGTGTTTGCAAAAGTGCTAGTAAAGGCCCAATTCTATGTAAGTGATTAATAGTAAGCATATGAAATTAGGTATGACTCTTAAAATGTTTTTCATTGTAAAACACTCTTAATGAAGCAAATTCATATGGGTTTTGGGATCAAATTCATATGGGTTTTGGATTTGAACTAATGAAGCATGATTCCCACAACCACAACAATCATCAATGTATGACATACATGTGAAACATAACCCGAAACTAAAGTTTATGCTATCATTTATAAGGTAAGACAAAACTAAAAAAAAAAATCAAACGAGCCATGATAGATTTCTTATGATTGAGTATGGTGCCCTTTTAATATTTTAAATCCAATGCAAGGAGGTGAAATGGTGTTTGATTCAAACCTCGCAAGTGTTGTTGGGAAATTCAAAGGATTCGTATAGGCCAAATTTTGTTCATACTTGTAATGAGTAATATAGGCCAAACTATGCTCATACTTATAATGAGTAATGGAAATTAAAAAAATAATTTTGAGGTTGAGTTTATAATGATAAATATGAAATCAAATAATACCCATTCAAACCCTTTAGTGTTGGTAAATATCATAGTGAATAGAATGATGGTTTTGAGGCCATGAGACTATTATATGTGCAAAAATATTCAAGGTACATGAAGTAGGTAAGCCCAGGTTGAATATAACAACAATGAGAGGATTGGGTTTGTTATCACTTGCTCATAACTAAAGGAAAATGGACCAAAACTAAAAAAAATATAATAATATTATTTTGGTTAAATTATCCATAATTGAAAGAGGAAAGTTATAGATATGAATGGATCTTGAAACTGCATGAAAGATAAGATAGGAGAAGAAGAAATTTCCATGTTAAGGGCACATGACATATCTCCTTCAATGACCCTCAATTTCAGAGTTTGGTTTGATGTTATGGCCTTCAATTTTTCATTTTAGAGAGTCATCGAACTTAGCTGGGCTTTCATGCTCGATTGCAAGAATGTGGGCTTAGGGCAATGAAGAAATAACACATTGCAACTTGGGGAATGGTGAAGTAAGGCTTGGATGAGATGGATTAGTGGTGAAAAATTATGCCCAAAACCTATGTTGAGCATGGATCCCTTTTATTAATTATCAAATACATGCAAAATTTGAGTGTGCAAAGGTTATAATCACCATTCTTTCCCACAGTCTCGCACCTCCTTGCCCTCAACAGTTTTGAGCCTCCTTTCTCAGTTTTATCTTTCCCTCCTTTCCCTCGATCTCAAATGTACCTCTCATGCCTCTTTTCCCTCGACAATCTCACCTTAAATAAATCCAGTCTTACCAAATCCTATCTCCTCAAAGCGTATGGGTGCAGGCCCTCGACACTCTCATGGCTCCTTTTCCTAGACAGTAATATTGTGCCTCATTTCTTGGTATGATCAGTCTTGGATGACCCAACCCTTGATTAGAGTAAGCAGGAGATAGGTACTAGAGTCTCCTTTCTCAATCTGCTCGGTCTGCTCAGTCTCAGATGGGCTTGCTTGCTTGAAGAAGTTGGGTAACTGATTTGAATTATGTTTCCACCTTAAAGAAAACATGCCTTAATTAAGAAATATGTCCTTACCAAACCCTGTATCGGCCTCAAAGCGTATGGGTGATATCAAATTATGTTTTCACCTTAAAGAAAACATGCCTTAATAATTAAGAAATTCGCCTTACCAAACCCTCTCTCCGCCTCTAAGCGTATGGGTGAAATCGAAGGTTATTTCTACATTTTCATATTGAGTAGAGTAGATATAAAAAAATAAGTAATAATTATTTGAATTAAAGGATTTTAGTATTTGTTTTTCTAAATTGTATTAAGAATAGATATTTACTATTTGATTTTTTTATGAAGGGGTAATTTATTTTAGTAATTATCACTATAAAAATTATGAAACTTAGGTGGAAAGATGGGATAGTAACCCATACATGAACCCATAATTAGTATTAAGGTCTAACCAATGTCAAGGGATATGAGGGCCCTAAATGACACTTCTTAGGCTCATTAATCATTAACAACACCTAGAAACCACAACACAATTCCTCTCTAGGGGGTCCTTAACATCAAAGTTGGATAAGGACACCATTAGGAGTTTTTTGTAGTAAGGATGGGTAGAGAGGCCTTAACCAACACATCACTCATTTGTAAGGCTTCCTTGAAGGCCTCCAAGCTGTAGGATATAGGTGCCATGAGTAGTTTTTGTTCCCTAGAAATGGGTCTTAACACCTAAAAATGGTTAAGGGGGAAGTAAAGGACTTAAGCCATAATTGAACCTTATCAAGCTCATGTTCCATGAAAAACTCCTATACCATCACCTTTTATATGTTTTGAATACTATATACATATGGGTCTCGTGGCCTTGACCATGGTAAGGGATGGAAATAACAAATCAAGCCCCAAACATATCATATCTAGGTCAATCACCATGAACAAGTCCTCAGGTCACCACACAAGACCATGGATGGGTGAACAAGTTTTCATCAAGAGCCTTGAACAAGTACTCAAGCCAACATAACATAACATAACATAATTGGCCTTTAAGAGGGATATAAATATCATGATTAGGTTTTGTACATTGAAAATGGGTGTAGAGGCATAAACATGGCAAGTTGTAAACAATGGCCTAAAGCCCTAACTAAACCTTCTCGAGCTCATGAACCACCATCGACGAAACCTAAAAACCATGACACGAGTCCTCTCTGGGGAGTCTTTGGCATCCAATTAGTTGAATATGGGTGACATTATGAAGTCTTCTTGATCATCATGGATGGGTCTTAGGTTCATGACTATAGTCCACTTGTATGCCAAAGGTTCTCTTTAAAGGGTCTATGTTTTGTTTTAATGCCTTGATTGTGGAACATTAGATCAATAATATTAATTTAGGGAATATTTCCCTAGATTTATCTCCCGAAACATGTTATGAGAACCACATGTAATGCAAAAAAACTTCTAATGGAACTCATATCCCACTCTAAGGATATTGACCTCATATAGAGGGAATGTTTTGTGGTTTATTTGTAGCCTTGTGCATGGCCATTGGTCCCTAGAATATGACATCTAGGTCCTAAATTATTTATATAGAACCAAAAAAAAATTCATAATATGACATCAATGCAATTTCTATTCCATATCTAGCTCAAGCACCATGAACAAGTCCCTGGGTCACCACACAAGACCGTGGATGGGTGAACAAGTTTTCATTAAGAGCCTTGAACAAGTCCTCAAACCAACATAACATAACTTAATTGGCCTTTAAGAGGGATATAGGCATCATGATTAGGTTTTGTACATTGAAAATGGGTGTAGAGGCATAAACATGGCAAGTTGGAAACAATGGCCTAAATCCCTAACTAAACCTTCTCGAGCTCATGAACCACCATCAACAACACCTAAAAACCATGACACGAGTTCTCTCTAGGGAGTCTTTGGCATCCAATTAGTTGAATATGGGTGACATTATGAGGTCTTCTTGATCATCATGGATGGGTCTTAGGTTCATGACTATAGTCTACTTGTATGCCAAAGGTCCACTTTAAAGGGTCTATGGTGTGGTTTAAGGCCTTGATTGTGGCACATTTGATCAATAATATTAATTTAGAGAATAATTCCCTAGATTTCTCCCTCGAACCATGGTATGAGACCCACCTGTCATGAAAAAAACCTTCTAATGGAACCCAAATCCCACTCTAAGGATATTTACCTCCTATAGAGGGAATGTTTTGTGGTTAATTTGTAGCCTTGTGCATGGACATTGGTCCCTAGAATATGACATCTAGGTCCTAAATTATTTATATAGAATCACAAAAAAATTCATAAGATGAAAGCAATGCAATTTCTATACCATATCTAGCTCAAGAACGATGAACAAGTCCTCAGGTCACCACACAAGACCATGGATGGTTGAACAAGTTGTCATCAAGAGCCTTGAACAGGTCCTCAAACCAACATAACATAACTTAATTAGCCTTTAAGAGGGATATAGGCATCATGATTAGGTTTTGTACATTGAAAATGGGTGTAGAGGCATAAACATGGCAAGTTGGAAACAATGGCCTAAATCCCTAACTAAACCTTCTCGATCTCATGAACCATCATCGACAACACCTAAAGACCATGACATGAGTCCTCTCTAGGGAGTCTTTGGCATCCAATTAGTTGAATATGGGTGACATTATGAGGTCTTATTGATCATCATGGATGGGTCTTAGGTACATGACTATAGTACACTTGTATGCCAAAGGTCCACTTTAAAGGGTTTATGTTGTGGTTTAAGGCCTTGATTGTGGCACATTTGATCAATAATATCTATTTAGGGAATAATTCCCTAGATTTCTTCCTCAAACCATGGTATGAGACCCACCTGTCATGCAAAAAACCTTCTAATGGAACCCATATCCCACTCTAAGAATATTGACCTCCTATAGAGGGCATGTTTTGTGGTTAATTTGTAGCCTTGTGCATGGCCATTGGTCTCTAGAATATGACATCTAGGTCCTAAATTATTTATATAGAACCACAAAAAAATTCATAAGATGAAATCAATGCAATTTATATTCCATATCTAGCTCAAGCACCATGAACAAGTCCTCAGGTCACCACACAAGACCATGGATGGGTGAACAAGTTGTCATCAATAGCATTGAACAAGTCCTCAAACCAACATAACATAACTTAATTTGCCTTTAAGAGGGATATAGGCATCATGATTAGGTTTTGTGCGTTGAAAATGGGTGTAGAGGCATAAACATGGCAAGTTGGAAACAATGGCCTAAATCCATAACTAAACCTTCTCGAGCTCATGAACCACCATCGACAACACCTAAAAACCATGACACGGGTCCTCTCTAAGGAATCTTTGGCATCCAATTAGTTGAATATGGGTGACATTATGAGGTATTATTGATCATCATGGATGGGTCTTAGGTTCATGACTATAGTTGATGAAAGGAAACAAGAGTCTTCAACCCTAAACCTTGCTTCTCAAGATCAAGAACCATATACAAGTAGTCAAACCACCACATATGACCTATGTAACATATCATTCACCTCAAAGTGGAATTTGGGCACCATGAATAAGTTAGTTTTGAACCAAGAATGGGTCTCAATTTCTAACCAAGTTCAAGGGAGGGAAACAAGGGAGTACTTGTTCCCTAAGTGAACATTCTTACGCTTAACTTCTATGAACAACAACTACAACCCACACAACTTCTTAGGATATAGTTTTGGACGATTCCTTGAGCCATCACATAGGACCCTTGTAGGTTATTTTTGGAATATTTTAGGGATACAAGTACCATTATTAAACAAAAACATATGCCCTAAATAAAAATGTTTCTCAAGGTTGTAGTTGATGTTCTTTAGAATCCAAAGTAGGATATAATGGTGTCATGAGTAGGTTTTGTGCAATATAAATCAGTCTTGAGGGATCAAAATGCAATTTAATGGGGAAAGAAGGATCTTAAGCCCTAACTGGACCTTCTTGATATCAAATTCCATGGTTAGGCTAGGAGGAAAAAACTTGGACCTTATTCCCTAAACACCACTTCTTAGGATCAATTACCATGAACAACACCTGCAAATTACCATAACACAAGCCCTATAAACTAAGGGTTTTTTAGCATCAGAGTTGGAATATATGGACTCCATTAGGAGGTTTTGTGCACTGAGTATATATCATAGGATCTTGACCATGGTCGAGGAAGGAAAAAAAGTGGTGCCTCAAGATATTGTTGAATATTGTTGAACTCAAGAGCCTTGAATGACTAGTGATCCAACCATCACATGAGTCCATTGTATGGGTAGTTTCCAAGACTATGAGTGTGTTATATGAGTTAATAATTAACATTGATGCATGTTGGAGGTAAGGGGTTAGAGGGGTTAAGTTATATACGATAGTGGTTATGAATTATAAGGGTATAAAGGTTATACAAGTGATGGGTTATATTAGGGTTTAGGTGTGATTGAGTTATAATAGTTAGGTATTAGGTGTATTAAGGTAATCCATTAATTCATCTACCAAAAATTGATTATATCCTAATATATCATCAAGCATAGACATCAATACTAATATTGTCAGGACCTACTATGGGGTGTGGCCGGTTGAGGGTTATAATGTTTATGGATTAACTTTTATAGGTGTTATATAAAGTTTTAGGAATTAGGAGTTTTAGTGGTTATGTCTTATATTATGGGTTATAATGTACTATGGAAGTGGTTATTTGTGTTGGGAGCCATATGGTTTAGGAATGAGATGGGTTATAGGGCTATGGATCAAAGGGTATAGGAATCCAGTGTTATTTTAGTTAGATGCAATAGAAGGTGTAAGGATTAGAGATTAGATATCTTTATAGATACCAAGGGTTATATTAGTTGTTAATGGGAAAGGGGTTATTGAGATTATAGATGGTAGGGGATAGGGAGGTTATATTAGGGTTTATAATATTAAGAGGGTTATAAATGTTAGGGTTTATATGTTAACAATTACATAAGGGTTTGGTTTATAAGAGTGCTAGTCGAAACATTTTTGAACATGTACAATTTCTAGTTTTAAGGTTGTTTTACATTAATGTTATGTAACTATTAAGGTGGATTATAAGGTATTGTATGTTATATGTATGAAGGTAAGGCATATTAGTTCTCAGTTTAAATATTTTACATTTTAAAAATTGTAATTTTCTTTTTTTTTTCAAATTTTCCCCGACGATCGTCATGCGCCAAGATATAAGAGATAACAATATTGAAAGCTACAAATATCCTACCAAAGAAACATTCCTTTCAGAGATAAGAGTCTTGAAAGCTATCAATATCCTACCAATCAAATGATGCTTGGGCCATAAGGGCTTGTCAAAGTTTATTTGCAAGCTAAGTCAATTCAGAAATTACATGTGACATAACACTATCATTCAATAGTCAAATTGTTACATTTCATTGTCATGCATCATGTGTGAGGGCTTGATCCACCACAAAGGAAACATACAAAGAATATTTGTCTTATGAACATGATATGGTACTATCCATTTTGAGGTTTGGCATAGATATTGTTCTTATAGACTACACTACATTGCACCATATAAGCCCTACACTCCTTGCAAGCCATGTAGCATCATTCAAAGAAACATTCTTGCGACGAATTAGCTATACTATCGATGAAATTATTTCATCGATAGTATAGCTAATTTGTCGCAAGATTATTTACATTCGTCACTCTTGCGACAATATCAAATGATGCTTGGATTCATTTCGTATTTGGTTAATCAACTTGAAATTAAAATTTGATACTTTGAAAGATAGTTGTACCTTCAATCAAATACAAATATGAAATTAAGAATCATTAACATATCTACGAGAACATATGAAAAATAGGGTTTATGGTTTATATGATGAATTGATGATGGAAAAAAGTGGGTGAGTGAGTCAAATTTGAGTACAGAAACCCTCCCATATCGTTAAGGCATGTGAATAGTTTATGCATGTCAAATTTCAGTGCATATAGAAACAGTTTGAAAAAATTTCAACGTTGTCCCCATTCACAGGTCATTGTTTCCCATGTCTATTCCTAGTACAATTTATGTTCCTAGTACAATTTATGTTCCTTGTTCCTTTTAAAATTTGTTCGACAATACACACGTCCCTGCATCTAATACTTCAAGGGAGTATTTTTATGGTGTTGATTAAGAAATCAATGAAAAAGAGGGATTTTTCATCACAACTATGACACAGATACATTGTATATACATTAATGTAGAACTTGAAATAAAAATGAAGAAAGACTGATGCAAACTTAAAACTTGCGTCAACCAATTTGTGTACTTTGAAATAAAAATAGGATTTATGGTTTACATGATGAATTGATGATGGAAGAAATTGGATGTGTGAGTCAAATTTGAGTCCAAAAACCATCCCATATCATTAAGGCATGCAAATAGTATATCCATGTCAAATTTCAGTGCATAAAAAAAAATTTGAAAAAATTTCAACGTTGGCCCCATTCACAAGTCATTGTTGCCCATGTCTATTCCTAGTACAATTTCCATTCCTTGTTCCTTTTAAAATTCGTTCGACAGTACACATGTCCCTGCATCTAGTACTGCAAGGGAGTATTTTTATGGTGTTGATTAAGAAATCAACGAAAAAGAGGGATTTTTCATCACAACTATGAAACAGATACATTGTATATACATTAATGTAGAACCTAAAAGAAAAATGAAGAAAGACCAATGCAAACATAAAACTTGTGTCAACCAATTTGTGTACTTTGAAAGAAAAATAGGGTTTATGGTTTACATGATGAATTGATGATGGAAGAAAGTCAGTGTGTGATTCAAATTTGAGTCCATAAACCCTCCCATGTCGTTAAGGCATGTGAATAGTCTATCCATGTTAAATTCCAATGCATACAGAAACAATTTGAAAAAATTTCAACGTTGGCCCCATTCACAGGTCATTGTTGCCTATGTTTAGTCTTAGTACAATTTCCATTCCTTGTTCCTTTTAAATTTCATTCAACAATACACATGTCCCCACATCTAGTACTGCAATGGAGTATTTTTATGGTATTGATTAAGAAATCAAAGAAAAAGATGGATTTTTCATCTCAACTATGACACAGATACATTGTATATACATTAATGTAGAATGTGAAAGAAAAATGAAGAAACACTGATGCAAACTTAAAACTTGCGTCAACCAATTTGTGTACTTTGAAAGAAAAATAGGGTTTATGTTTTACATGGTTAATTGATGATGGAATAAAGTGGGTGTGTGAGTCAAATTTGAGTCTAGAAACCCTCCCATATCGTTAAGGCATGTGAATATTCTATCCATGACAAATTTCGGTGCATACAGAAACAGTTTGAAAAAATTTCAACGTTGGCCCCATTCATAGGTCATTGTTGCCCATGTCTAGTCCTAGAACAATTTATATTCCTTGTTCCTTTTAAAATTCGTTCGACAATACACACGTCCCCACATCTAGTACTACAAGGGAGTATTTTTATGGTGTTTATTAAGAAATCAACGAAAAAGAGATATTTTTCATCACAACTATGAAACACATACATTGTATATACATTAATGTAGAACCTAAAATAAAAATGAAGAAAGGTTGATAAAAACTTAAAACTTGCGTCAAACAATTTGTGTACTTTGAAAGAAAAATAGGGTTTATGGTTTACATGATGAATTGATGATGAAAGAAAGTGGGTGTGTGAGTCAAATTTGAGTCCAGAAACCATCCCATATCGTTAAAGCATGCAAATAGTCTATCCATGTCAAATTTCAGTGCATACAATAACAGTTTGAAAAAATTTCAATGTTGGCCCCATTCACAGGTCATTGTTGCCCATGTCTAGTCCTAGTACAATTTATGTTCCTTGTTCCTTTTAAAATTCGTTCGACAGTACACACATCCTTGCATCTAGTACTACAAGGGAGTATTTTTATGGTGTTGATTAAGAAATCAACGAAAAAGAGGGATTTTTCATCACAACTATGACACAGATACATTGTATATACATTAATGTAGAACCTGAGAAAAAAAATGAAGAAATATTGATGCAAACTTAAAACTTGCGTCAACCAATTTGTGTACTTTGAAAGAAAAATAGGGTTTATGGTTTACATGATGAATTGATGATGGATTAAAGTGGGTGTGCGAGTCAAATTTGAGTCCAGAAACCCCCCCATATCATTAAGGCATGCGAATAGTCTATCCATGTAAAATTTCAAGGCATACAGAATTAGTTTGAAAAAAAATTAACGTTGGCCCCATTCATAGGTCATTGTTGCACGTGTCTAGTCCTATTAGAATTTATGTTCCTTGTTCCTTTTAAAATTTGTTCGACAGTACACATGTCACCGCATCTAGTACTGCAAAGGAGTATTTGTATGGTGTTGATTAAGCAATCAACAAAAAAGAGGGATTTTTCTTAACAACTACGACACACATACATTGTATATACATTAATGTAGAACCTGAAAGAAAAATGAAGAAAGGGTGATGCAAACTTAAAACTTGTGTCAACCAATTTGTGTACTTTGAAATAAAAATAAGGTTTATGGTTTACATGATGAAATGATGATGGAAAAAAGTGGGCGTGTGAGTCAAATTTGAGTCCAGAAACCTTCCCATGTCGTTAAGGCATGTGAATAGTATATCCATGTCAAATTTCAATGCATACAAAAACAATTTGAAAAAAATTCAACGTTGGCCCCATTCACAGGTAATTGTTGCTCATGTCTAGTCCTAGTTCAATTTCCATTACTTGTTCCTTTTAAAATTCGTTCAACAATACACATGTCTCTGCATCTAGTACTGCAAGGGAGTATTTCTATGGTGTTTATTAAGAAATTAATGAAAAAGAGGGATTTTTCATCACAACTATGATACAAATACATTGTATATAAATTATTGTAGAACCTGAAAGAAAAATGAAGAAATATTGATGCAAACTTAAAACTTGCGTCAACCAATTTGTGTACTTTGAAAGAAAAATAGGTTTTATGGTTTACATGATGAATTGATGATGGAATAAAGTGGGTGTGTGAGTCAAATTTGAGTTCGTAAACCCTCCCATATCGTTGAGGCATGTGAATAGTCTATACATGTCAAATTTCAGTGCATATAGAAACAGTTTGAAAAAATTTCAACGTTGGCACCATTCACAGGTCACTGTTGCCCATGTCTAGTCCTAGTACAATTTTTGTTCCTTGTTCCATTTAAAATTAGTTCAACAATACACATGTCCCTGCATCTAGTTCAACAAGGGATTATATTTATACTGTTTATTAAGAAATCAACGAAAAAGAGGGATTTTTCATCACAACTATGACACAGATACATTGTATATGCATTAATGTAGAACCTAAAAGAAAAATGAAGAAAGACTAATGCAAACTTAAAACTTGCATTAGCCAATTTGTGTACTTTGAAAGAAAAATAGGGTTTATGATTAACATGATCAATTTATGATGGAAGAAAGTGGGTGTGTGAGTCAAATTTGAGTCCATAAACCCTCCCATATCATTAAGGCATGTGAATAGTCTATCCATGTCAAATTTCAATGCATATAAAAATGGTTTGAAAAATTTTCAAACTTGGCCCCATTCACATGTCACTTTGCCCATGTCTAGTCCTAGTACAATTTTTGTTCCTTGTTCCTTTTAAAATTATTTCGACAGTACACATGTCCCCGCATCTAGTACTGCAAGGGAGTATTTCTATGGTGTTGATTAAGTTATCAACGAAAAAGAGGGATTTGTCATCACAACTATGACACAAATACATTGTATATACATTAATGTAGAACCTGAAAGAAAAATGAAGAAGGGTTGATGCAAACTTAAAACTTACGTCAACCAATTTGTGTACTTTGAAAGAAAAATAGGGTTTATGGTTTACATGATGAATTGATGATGGAATAAAGTGGGTGTGTGAGTCAAATTTGAGTCCATAAACCCTCCCATATCATTAAGGCATGTAGATACTATATCCATGTCAAATTTAAGTGCATACAAAAACAATTTGAAAAAAAATCAATGTTGGCCCCATTCACAGGTCATTGTTGTCTGTGTCTAGTCATAGTACAATTTTCATTCCTTGTTCCTTTTAAAATTCGTCCAACAATACACATGTGCCCCCATCTAGTACTGCAAGGGAGTGTTTTTATGGTGTTCATTAAGCAATAAACGAAAAAGAGGTATTTTTCATCAAAACTACGACACACATACATTGTATATACATTAATGTAGAACATCAAAGAAAAATGAAGGTTGATGAAAACTTAAAACTTCCATCAACCAATTTGTGTACTTTGAAAGAAAAATAGGGTTTATGGTTTACATGATGAAATGATTATGGAAAACATGGGTATGTGAGTCAAATTTGAGTCCAGAAACCCTCCCATGTCATTAAGGCATGAAAATAGTCTATCCATGTCAAATTTCAGTGCATACAGAAACAATTTGAAAAAATTTCAACGTTGGCCCCATTCACAGGTCATTTTTGCCCATGTCTAGTCCTAGTACAATTTTCGTTCCTTGTTCCTTTTAAAATTCGTTCGACAATACACACGTTCCCACATCTAGTACTGCAAGGGAGTATTTTTATGGTGTTGATCAAGCATTCAATGAAAAAGAGGGATTTTTCAACACAACTATGAAACAGATACATTGTATATACATTAATGTAGAACCTGAAAGAAAAATGAAGAAAGATTGATGCAACTTTAAAGCTTGTGTCAACCAATTTGTGTACTTTGAAAGAAAAATAGGGTTTATGGTTTACATGATGAATTGATGATGGAAGAAAGTGGGTATGTGTGTCAAATTTGAGTCCAGAAACCCTCCCATATCATTAAGGCATGTGAATAGTCTATCCATGTCAAATTTCAGTGCATATAGAAACAGTTTGAAAAAATTTCAACGTTGGCCCCATTCACAGGTCATTGTTGCCCATATCTAGTCCTAGTACAATTTTCATTCCTTGTTCCTTTTAAAATTCGTTCGACAATACACATGTCCCCGCATCTAGTACTACAAGGGAGTATTTTTATAATTTTGATTAAGCAATCAACAAAAAAGAGATATTTTTCATCACAACTATGACACAGATACATTGTATATACATTAATGTATAATGTGAAATAAAAATGAAGAAAGACTAATGCAAACTTAAAACTTGCATCAACCAATTTGTGTACTTTGCAAGAAAAATAGGGTTTATGGTTTACATGATGAATTGATGATTGAAGAAAGTGGGTGTGTGAGTCAAATTTGAGTCCAGAAACCCTCCCATATTGTTAAGGCATGTGGATAGTTTATCCATGTCAAATTTCAGTGCATACAGAAACAGTTTGAAAAAATTTAAACGTTGGCCCCATTCATAGGTCATTGTTGCCCATGTATATTCCTAGTACAATTTTTGTTCCTTGTTCCTTGTTCCTTTTAAAATTCGTTCGACAGTGCACATGTCTCTGCATATAGTACTGCAAGGGAGTATGTTTATGGTGTTGATTGAGAAATCGATAAAAAAGAGGGATTTTTCATCAGAACTATAACACAGATACATTGTATATACATTAATGTAGAACTTGAAAGAAAAATGAAGAAAGGTTGATGCAAACTTAAAACTTGTGTCAACCAATTTGTGTGCTTTGAAAGAAAAAAAGGGTTTATGGTTTACATGATGAATTGATTATGGAGAAAAGTTGGTGTGTGAGTCAAATTTGAGTCCAGAAACTGTCCCATATCATTAACACATGTGAATAGTCTAGCCATGTCAAATTTCAGTGCATACAGAAACAGTTTGAAAACATTCAACGTTGGCCCCATTCACAGGTCATTGTTTCCCGTGTCTAGTCCTAGTACATTTTCCGTTCCTTGTTCCTTTTAAAATTTGTTCGATAGTACACACGTCTCCACATCTAGTACTATAAGAGAGTACTTTTATGGTGTTGATTAATGTAACACACTCGACCCCTAGATGATCTTTTAAGGGTTGGGGCATCATAAATTTGTTTTCCTTAAATATATCAAACCCTCCATTCGGGGTCTCTATTCCATTCATCTCGTCCAGATCTTTCCATCCACGATATCCATGCTTAAAATCGAGCTAAGATTTGGCAATGATACCTCTCCCAAGTTCCTCGAGTGTTCATTGGTCGAGGTCACGGGGCTTCCATGTGGATCCGACTCAATATACTTCTCCCTGAGTTCTTCTATATCCCGTAACTTCTAGCGTTCCTAATTCTATGGAGAAAATACATCCATTGACAAATCCAACGACTGGATTGGGTCCTTAGCTAACTCACAGGCTAACAATGAATTCGGCATTCGGCCTTTGGATTGAGTTTAGGCCTAGCCCCTTCCCTTCGTATACAATTCCATATGACCGCGGGCTATGAACAGACACCCAGAAAATAGGCGCCAAGACCACCTGAAATTCACAATCCAATGTCACGTGTCCTTAGAGCATTTGATGACTCTGATTCACTTAGAAACTCTGGGGTTCGATAGTTCTTGAGTCTTCGCACACACAAACCTCTGGAGTGCCAGATATTTTGACACACATCCTCATCTATTCAACGGTCATGATGAACTCTGATGCTCCAACCTTCAGGATTTAGCGACCCACACAACACCCCTTTTCTTCCAGAGTGACTTTTCTTCGAAGTGGAAGATCTTCTACCACATGTCCTCCTTCATGGACGCCTGAGATGAATTCATGACTCTAGCCTTTATGAGTCCTCACACCTCCACTCTTCAACTCTTCCTGAGTACTACTGCTCCGGAGTGCAGGATCTGGAAACACCTGTCCTCACCAACAGATGGCTCAAATATGTTCTGGCTCCTGACTCTTCGGGAGTCTTTCCACCCTTCTTCTCTTGCTCCTCTAGAATGAGGGATCTCCCACCACATGTCTTCGACTGACGGACGATAGAGATCTGCTATACTACTTCAGGCTTCAGGGTTTTTTGAAGAACCTCACCTCATTTCCTCTCGAGTGGCTCTTCTCCGGAGTTAACAATCTAATGTCACGTGTCCTTTATGATGGATGATCGAGAAGGGTCCCGAAGGATCCTTAGATCCACGGTCCACATTACTTCATGACTCATGTATTTGGTAGGTCTTCCCATTACAACACCCATGTCCTCCCGAAATGGTCAACGTCGAACTGACTACATTGTAGATCCGACAGTCGGAATAGCTCTCGGGAATCCTCATATCTACAGCCCATATTAACTTCGAGACATCAGGATTCCAGGGTATTCACCTTCTATAGGATGAATATACCCAATTCGTCGAACCCACAAATTCTGAAGGGCTCAAAGGATTAACATACGCGTCCCTTCTCTAGATCTAACAATCGTGAAGATATTTGGCTCCTCCCGAACTAATCCCATCCATTCATATTCCAAACAAAAGAATATTCCCTTTCGAGACTTGAATCTCACTATTCTTCCTGAGCTTCATTAGCTCTAAAGTACTTAGGCATTTTGCACTATTTCTCTTGTTCTTAACACTTAGAGGGATCTTCCGCACACCCCTTGTGCTCATTCATCACTCTAGAACTTAAAGGTTCTCAGTCTCTACCCGCGTCATAAAGAGCCTGTGCATACGTGCACTATCTCTCCTGATATTTAACATACTCCTTCCTCCAAGGGACTCAGAGCAACTAGGAGTGTCGACATGCACACGTGAAACTGTGCCCAAGGTCGACAAACTCACAGTTCATTTCTCTAGCTTAAGCCACCATAGGGCTCAAGCATTTACGAGTACAATTCATGTCCGAACTATATAATTTCTTACTTGCCTAAATACACAATCAAGCAAAAATAAAAGGGATACAGTATAACCATTAAGCATACATGCACATCCCTGAAACATTCATAAGATATCCAACTTTAGTCTATAGTTATAGTCCAATTACATAGGATATGAGAATACTAATCTATTATAGGTTGCAACCAACTAACTAACTATGGGTGTTCGCCTCTCCACCCAACCATAGTCTCAGAGGCATTCATTCTTATCACTTTGGCCACCCCCGTGCCAAGCCATGATATAACTAGGGAAATCTCGTAGTTTCTCAGGGATTTTTTCTCTTTTTCGGCTTCTACTCGAGTTTTGTTCTCTGCAAACTCTCAAATATCTCTTTCTCTATCATGTCCTTAGCAAGGTTTATCATATGCTCACTCAGCATCAATCTCGCATCCTTCTGTTCATCATCCACTGGACATATCTGTGCGTTATCCTCTCTGTCTATCTACATTTTTCCTTATCTCTATTTTCTATATCTCCTTTCCCAAGATGGTTCTCGATCTATCATGTTCCTTATGTCAGAAGGGAACTCGGGTCAGCCTGGTCTACTAGACCCTACAGTACTTTGGGATGACATTATTCAGTCAGACCATGCTTCCATTCATGGAGGTAGCGCCAGCCAAAAAAATGGGTAGCGCACTGTGGAATTCATAGCGCCCGTTGTTACACTGCTCAGGAAATTGGGTAGAAAATTAGGTAGCGCACTATGGAATACACAACGCCCAGGAGAAAACACAGTGCCCAAGAGAAAACACAACGCCCAGGAGAAAACACAGTGCCCAAGAGAAAACACAACGCCCAGGAAATTTGGCAACCAACTGCACTTTGCACATCCATGCCTTGGCTTTGGGTGTCGACTTAGTTGTTTGCCTTATATTTTGACATGTGAACATGACTCGGGAGTTGACATATTGATAAGCTTGATTTAACATATGAACTCGTCTTTGATTTTGGGCCTTGTGTGTTGACATGTAGGTTTATTGTGTGGCTAGTGTAAGAAATGAGCATGTGGCTTGGGTTTTAGAATATTCTATGCTTAGAAAATATGCAATAATTCTAAGCAATATGTAGTTTAGGCATAACTTAGGCATAGGGCATTAAAAATCATTTCCCTCATATCTTCAGTAATGTGAGATTTTTCAAATATAAAATATATTTGAAGATACAAAGCATATAATAGGGGTTTATCAATTTGTTGCATTTTTGTATTATAGGTAAAAAAGACAAAGACCATAGGTTTTTGGAGAAAAATATTTATGAATTAAGACTCTTCCTGACTCAATAAGGAAATTGGAGTTTATGAGCTAGGGAAAATGAGCAAAAAGATTTCAACATTTTAGCAAAAGGATGCTAAAGACACTTAAAATTTGTATAAAAATTGAGTGCTAACAACAGGCATACAGAATTAATGAGACATCATCACAATTCTAAATTTGAGAATTTTATTGCAAATCTGTCACCCACAGATTTTCCAATTTCTTCATTTATTTTCATATTTGTTCCACACGAAACCAGATTCATAAGCATGGGACTTTCCTCCCCATAGTAGTTTATCTCAGCAGGGAATCGGTCTTCCTTATGGGCTTACAACATTTCCATATCCAAGACTCTTTCCTCCTACAATTCAATCTTCCTCAGCCAAAAAAAATGTTAGTTTTCATGCACACTATATTTTCATACGATGCATACTAACAATCCAAGTCAGTTTTCATCTATTCAAGTTATATAATGAAAAAAGGGAAATATTATTATTATGTAAGCATCTTGTCAACATACTAAATTTTCCAAGTGCAATTCAAATATTAAATGACTTTAATCAATGTGCCAATGTTCATGGCCACATTCATACCCAATTCACCCTCACATTGATCTTCAAGATGCCATACTTGGTGACAAGTACCTTTCTATGGTGTCTTGGAGTTTAACCAACCTCTTCACCATATGGCTTATTCCTCTTCATTCACTCTTACAGCAGGACTATGCTTCCTACTATAGGCTAATCACAATTCCAAATCAGCGCACATAAAACCAAATGTTTATGTTGAATGTGCCCAAGCATTCTTCCTTCATTAGTAACCAAGGTGCCCACACTCATGGCCACCAAAATTTTCTTTCCTTTGACATCCATACAATGTAAGAAAAATTTGCGGAAGGTCCTCCTTCCTCAATGGAAGGTTCATTGTCTTCCTTTCATGCAGACATGCACTTCCTCGAAGAAATTACATGCAATGTGCTAGCTACGAGAACCTGTGTTCCCATAGAACTAGTCCTCATGAACACAGTATAACGTAGAGTGTTAAACTCTATCTTCCTTGACTGTCTCGAAGGAACTTTGTTTTCTCTCCATGCGACCAAGAGTTATGACCTCAGCTCTATTATTTTCAGGCGCTATCCTTTCATCTCCCGTGTCCAGACACTATGATCCTAGCTAAACCCCTTGTCTACAAATCAATGGTGTAGATACATTTTCCCACAGATCCAACGGCTGCAAGGGATTTTAGAACCTCAACTAGCTCGCGGTTTAATTCTCCTTCAGATCTCCGCAGTGAATATGGGTTGTCTGATCTATGATCAGATCCCAAAATCAAAACAACGTTATATTGAATTTAAATTATCGGTACAAGTCTCGATGTTAACCCGTGTGCATATGCAGTCTCCACAATGACCACGAGTCGTCAATCTTATCCCTTGATCTATTTTAACCCACATGATTTCTAGATAATAATAATTCCAACACAAAAGTGTTTGACCGAGAATTTAGGTTGACACAGAGATTCGTTGTGTTAAATTCAACCACATAACCCAATCACAGTATGAGTTTTACATGACATTAATGCATGGGTTCCTTGCCGGTTCTCCCACCGATCGTTCACAGATCGACAACTCATAGTGATTGCAGAATCCCAATAAGCTCTCTCTTTATCAGAGAGTTCAATCTCCACAATCTGAAAAGTGCTTGCCCGACTCTTTTTAATCGTGGTCGTTGATTCTTCACCCTGATGAGATCAACGACATTGGTTGATTGCGATTCGTGAACTAGCACATTCGTAAATTTTTCCTTCATGCTTTGCAATGATTCCCAACCATCGATATTTGTTCACAGATCGACAGTTCACAATGATTGCAAGGTCCAATCTGGAAAGTGTTTTCCCGACTCTTTCTAATCGTGGTCGTTGATCTTCCACCCTGACGATATCAACGAAGTTGGTTGATTGTGGGTCATGAACTATCACGTCCCTAAATTTCACCTTCGTGCTCCGCAATGATCCCCGACCATCGATCTAATCGAATGACTGGTGTTTGATCCGCTAACTCCAGTTGATAGGGAAGTCGATTTGACAACTATGATCAGTATTCCCTCCGATGAGTGGCTCGCATTCATCTCCTTTGTCTTGTTCTTGAATATCCATATTCGATCAAGGTTTTATTTCTGAATCATACACTACTTGGGTATCCAAGGCACACAACTGCCTTTTCTTAACATGGATTCAACCAAGCCTATTCAATCAACCATACTCATTTATGCATTCATTAGTCTTCTATTCATTACATGATGCTTTCAAAATGTAATATGAGATTCTTAACCATACTCATTTATTCATTCATTAGTCTTCTATTCATTGCATGATGATTTCAAAATGTAATCCGAGATTCTTATATATATAAGATTGTAGCTCACTGCTTAGTTTCTCAACAATTATTAAGGTTGTGACTCTGACCTCCTGACAGAGTTTTCACACAATTGTTCCACAAGGAACTCCCTCAGCATGCAACTTTCTTATTGCATGTCCATCACTATCTGTGATGGCCTCAACCTTAAGTTAGCTTTAGCTTCTTACCAAATACTCCATAAGGAATATAAACATGCATCTTTTTCATGCACCCAAATTATGTATCCATACATATTCTGGTTTTGTTAACTTACATCCATGATGTACTTAACCATATGCATAATCAAAAGTATGAGTGTAATCTCCATGGATATATTTCACAGCTTACATACATCTCTACTTTAAAATTATTCAACTCATGATTGTTCAAAATCATTCTCATGTGACCTTCAAGGCATAATCAATTGCCTCTCATTATGACAACAGAGCATCCTTGCTTGTCCACTCTTTCTTTTATTTACACTAGTCTTTCTTGAGGGAATAGGGCACATTCCCCTTAAGCTATCATTCAAGATAGAACTTTCATGACTCTTCAAAATGGAGTCAACCATGCATCCATGGTATTCTCTTAATCTTGGCAAGTGCAATTGTTTTCTTACATATCACTCATCAAGGTATCCATATTGTGCCTTTAGTATACATTTATCCTTACATCATGCATGTGCATCACTTGCACACTTAATATCTCTCATACATAATTGGTATTAATATCAATCTTCCAGATCCTTCTCCAAGGATATTGTTTTCATCCTTATGACAAGCCTCATAGGAACACTCAACAATGAGTTTCCCTCTCAATTGAGAGCTTGCAGTCATTCACAAGATATCCACCTGGCAGTTTAACAGAAATAGTCATAACTATGTTTCCCTTTCTATGTGATAACAACTAGAAAGAGAAAACTCTTATCTCAACTTTCATGAAAATATTACCCAACTTATAAATACAATATGGGAAATTAAAACCATGCCCAAGGTAACAGGACAACCAATTTGGCTTCCAAATGGTCTTGATCAACAGATCTCTCAATCAAGGAGATACTTTTCTAGATTCCCTTCACTAGGGTCCAACTATATCTATATGGCCACCATCCACTATTGGATGTTAGTCTGACCCATTGGCTTCTAGAAGTGTCCCAACACTTCCTTTACCACCTTTAGGATCAACATTTAATCAACCATTCTACCTTAATTATAATAAGTTTTTAATGTCTAATAACAATTTGACTATTCCCTTAAATCCCAAATGCAATTTCGAGTTATGTTACTTACTAAGTATCCTATTTCATAAATCGAGAGTATCTTTAGGTCAATATTAGTATTGACCATTACACCTAGGATTCTTCCTTTTGTTCAACAACAGTCAGGGACTGAGGCCACTCTCCTCCTCCCACAAGAATTCTGGCAGGTTAGTTTCCTATCCACCAAGCAAGGGAGGTTGTTGTGATTTCTCACTCAATCACTCTGTATTTCTACAACTTTGTTTATCAGCTTGATTAGAAAAATCTTGCCCAACAATTCTTGTACCTAGAAACAACAAAACAATGTTTCTCAGTTCCATTCAAAACACGAGAGCTACGCATGCTCTCCCCTTTCATAGAATGGTCACCAAACTCATTCCTATGATCATGAGGGATTATACACATATACAAGGTATAACCCTTCATTAAAGCAGTAATTATTAGTGCTACGGATCCTTTCCATCCATTCACATCCAAGTCTTTCTATTAGTGTCCATCAACGTAATCCCACTCCTGTAGGATCGACTATTATTTCCCAAAGAAATTATAGGCTTCCTTTTCCACAGACTAGCATGATTCAATATCGTTGGGTAAAATCCAAACTCTATTTTAATCTACATCCTTAAAGTAATTCAAAAATATTTTCATACGACTCATGCATGAGCCCAAGTAGGCTAAGTGTTGTCGTCATGCTTTGATACCAATTTGTAACACACCCAACCCCTAGGTGCTCTTTTAAGAGGTGGGGCATCATAAATTCGTTTTCCTTAACTATCTCAAACCCTCCATTTGGGGTCTCTATCCCATTCATCTCATCCATAGATTTCCATCCACGGTCTCCATCCTAAAAAACAAGCCCAGAGCTGGAAATTATACCTCTTCCAAGTTCCTCGGGTGTTCATTGGTCGACGCCACAGGGATTCAACGTGGATCCGAATCAATATACTTCTCCCTGAGTTCTTTGATATCCCAAAACTTCCAATGTTCCTAATTCTATGGCGAAAATCCATCCATCGACAAATCCAACAACTAGATTGGTTCCTCGGCTAACTCACAGGCTAACAGGGAATTTGACATTCAACCTTCAGATTGAATCTAGGCCTAACCCCTTCCCTCCATCTGAAATTTCATATGACCTCAGGATATGGCTAGACGCCCAGACAACAAGCACCAAGACCACCACCGTACGAATCCTCCGTAGTGGAAAATATCTGAAGTTCACAATCTGACGTCGCATGTCCTCAGAGCATTTGACGACTCTGATTCACTTCGTAACTCTAGGCTTCAGCAGTTCTTGATTCTTCACACACGCAAACCTCTGGAGTGAGATCCTTTTGAAGTGTCTGATCTTTTGACAAGCATCCTCCTCTATTCAACGATCATGATGAACTTCGACGCTCCGGCCTTCGGGATTTCTCGACCCACACAACACCACTTTTCTTCCAGAGTGAATTTTCTCCGAAGTAGCATATCTTCTACCACACGTCCTCCTTCACGAATGGCTAAGATGAATTCATGACTCCGACCTTCGTGATTCCTCACACCTCCACTCTTCGACTCTTCCAGAGTACTACTGCTCCAGAGTGTGGGATCTAGCAACACCTGTCCTCACCAATAAACGGTGCAGATCTATTCCATCTCCTGACTCTTAAGGAGTCTTTCCACCCTTCTTCTCTCGCTCCTCTGGAATGCGGGATATCCTTCCATGTGTCTCTGACTGATGGATGGCTGAGATTTTCTCCGCTACTTCGGGATTTGAGGTCTTTCGAAGCACCTCACCTTATTTCCTCTGGAGTGGATCTTCTCCAGAGTTAAAAATCTATTGCCATGTGTTCCTTATGATGGATGGTCGAGAAGGGTCCTGAAGGATACTTATATACATGATCCACATTACTTCACGACTTCGGTCTTTGAGAGGTCTTGTCATTACAACACCCCTATCCTCCCGAAATGGTCAACTCTGGACTGACTACATTGTAGATCCGACGGTTGGGATAGCTCCCGGGAATCCTCATATCTACAGCCCAGATTAACTTCAGGACTTCGGTACTTCAGAGGATTCACCTCTTGTACGATGAATATACCAAATTGGTCGGACCCAAAAATTTTGAAGGGCTCGAAGGATTAACATACACGTCCCTTCTCCAGATCTGACAATCGTGAAGAGCTTTGGCTCTTCCTGAACTAATCTCATCCATTCATCTTCCAAACGAAATAATCCTCCCTTTCGAGACTTGAATCTCGCTATTCTTCCTGAGCTTCATCAGCTCTAAAGTAGTTAGTCATTTTTTGCTATTTCTCTTGCTCTTAACACTTAGAGGGATATTCTGCACACCCCTTGTTCTCATTCATCACTCTAGAACTTAAAGGTTCTTGGTCTCTTCCCGCCTCACAGAGAGCTTGTTCCTATGTGCACTATCTCTCTTGAGATTTAACAGATTCCTTCCTCCAAGGGACTTAGAGAGACTAGGAGTGTCGTCATGCACACGTGAAACTGTGCCCAAGGTTGACGAACTCACAGTTCATTTCTCTATCTTAAGCCACCAAAGGGCTCAAGCATTTATGAGTACAAGTCATGTCCAAACCATATCATTTCTTACTTTCCTAAATACACAATCAAGAATAAATAAAAGGGATACAATATAACCATTAAGAAGACATGCACATCCCTGAAACATTCGTAGGATATCCAACTTTAATCTATAGTTACAGTCCAATTACATAGGATATGAGAATACTTATCTATTACAGGTTGCATCCAACTAACTAACTATGGGTGTTCGCCTCTCCACCTAACCATAGGCTCAGAGGAATTCATTCTTATCACTCTAGCCACCCCCATACCAAGCCATGATATCACCAGGGAACTCTCGTAGTTTTTCTAGGATTATTTCTCTGTTTCAGGTTCTGCTCGGGTTATTTTCTCTGCAAACTCTCAGAGATATATTTATTTTTCATGGCCTTGGTGAGGTTTATCATATGCTCACTCAGCATCAAGCTAATGACCTTATTTTCATCATCCGATGGAGATCTTTGTGTGTTATCCTCTCTGTCTATCTATGTTTTTCCTTGTCTCTATTTTCTATATCTCTTTTCCCAGGATGGTTCTCGATCTATAATGTTCCTTCTGTCAAAAGGGAACTCGTGTTAACCTGGTCTACTACACCCTGCGGTACTTCAGGCTGACATTATTCAGTCAGACCATGCTTCCTTTCATGGGGGTGCTTGAGTATTCAACCACCATTCCTTCCTTCATTAATCGATTCCTCCCCCTTCGGATTTGGATGAGGCTTATTATCTCAGCAAAGGGAATTTGGGTCATTTGAGAAAATGAACCCTCTCTACAATTTCCTCACTCTTTCCTCTAGTGATATCATGGCCAGTACTTTGAGGCTTCACCCCTACAGTCAGTCATTGGCAATTTAAACCATAATACATTTACATTGTTCCCATGTCATAGCATGGTAATTATAATTAATGATTAATTGCAAGCTGGGAGAAACAGGGGTGTTACAGTTAAGCAATAAACGAAAAAGAGGGATTTTTCATCATAACCATGACACAAATACATTGTATATAAATTAATGTAGAAACTGAAATAAAAATGTAGAAAGATCAATACAAACTTAAAACTTGAGTCAACCAATTTGTGTACTTTGAAAGAAAAATAGGGTTTATGGTTTACATCATGAATTGATGATGGAAGAAAGTGGGTGTGTGAGACAAATTTGAGTCTAGAAACCATCCCATATCGTTAAGGCATGCGAATAGTCTAGCCATGTCAAATTTCAATTCATATAGAAACAGTTTGAAAAAAATTCAACATTGGCCACATTCACAGGTCACTGTTGCCCATGTCTAGTCCTAGTACAATTTTTGTTCCTTGTTCCTTTTAAAATTCGTTCGACAGTACACACATCCCCGCATCTAGTACTGCAAGGGAGTATTTTTATGGTGTTTATTAAGCAATATACGAAAAAGAGGGATTTTTCATCACAATTATGGCACATATACATTGTATATAAATTAATGTAGAACCTAAAAGAAAAAGGAAGAAAGACGGATGCAAACTTAAAACTTGCGTCAACCAATTTGTGTACTTTGAAAGGAAAATTGGGTTTATGGATTATATGATGAATTGATGATCGAATAAAGTGGGTGTGTGAGTCAAATTTGAGTCCAGAAACCCTTCCATATCATTAAGGCATGCAAATAGTCAATCAATGTCAAATTTCAGTGCATAAAGAAACAATTTGAAAAACTTTCCAACTTTGGCCCCATTCCAAGGTCATTGTTGCTCATGTCTATTCCCAATACAATTTCCGTTCCTTGTTCCCTTTAAAATTTGTTCAACAGTACACATGTCCCTGCATCTAGTACTGCAAGGGAGTATTTTTATGCTGTTGATTAAGAAATCAATGAAAAAGAGGGATTTTTCATCACAACTATGACACAAATACATTGTATATACATTAATGTAGAACCTGAAAGAAAAATGAAGAAAGCCAGATGCAAACTTAAAACTTGCGTCAACCAATTTCTATACTTTAAAAGAAAAATAGGGTTTATGGTTTACATGATGAATTGGTGATGGAAGAAAGTGGGTGTGTGACTCAAATTTGAGTCTAGAAACCCTCCCATATCGTTAAGGCATGCCAATATTCTATCCATGTCAAGTTTCAATGCATACATAAACAGTTTGAAAAAATTTCAATATTGGCCCCATTCACAGGTCAATGTTGCCCATGTCTAGTCCTAGTACAATTTTCGTTCCTTGTTACTTTTAAAATTTGTTTGATAGTACACACATCCCCACATCTAGTAATGCAAGGGAGTATTTTTATGGTGTTGATTAAGAAATCAATGAAAAAGAGGGATTTTTCATCACAACTATTACACACATACATTGTATATACATTAATGTAGAACCTGAAAGAAAAATGATGAAAGGTTTATGCAAACTTGAAACTTGTGTCAACCAATTTGTGTACTTTGAAAGAAAAATAGGGTTTATGGTTTACATGATGAAATGATAATGGAAGAAAGTGGGTGTGTGAGTCAAATTTGAGTCCAGAAACCCTCCCATGTCGTTAAGGCGTGTGAATGGTCTATCCATGTCAAATATCAGTGCATAAAGAAACAATTTGAAAATATTTCAATGTTGGCCCCATTCACAGGTCATTGTTGCCCATGTCTATTCCTAGTACAATTTTCATTCCTTGTTCCTTTTAAAATTTGTTCGACAGTACACACGTCCCCGCATCTAATACTGCAAGGGATAATTTGTATGGTGTTGATTAAGAAATCAACGAAAAAGAGGATTTTTCAACACCACTATGACATAGATACATTGTATATACATTAATGTATAACCTGAAAGAAAAATGAAGAAATATTGATGCAAACTTAAAACTTGCGTCAACCAATTTGTGTACTTTGAAAGAAAAATAGGGCTTATGGTTTACATGATGAATTGATGATGGACTAAAGTGGGTATGTGAGTCAAATTTGAGTCCAGAAACCCTCCCATATCGTTAAGGCGTGTGTATAGTCTATCCATGTCAAATTTCAGTGCGTATAGAAACAGTTTGAAAAAATTTCAACATTGGCCCCATTCATAGGTCAATGTTGCCCATGTCTAGTCCTAGTACAATTTTCGTTCCTTGTTCCTTTTAAAATTCATTCGACAGTACACACATCCCCGCATCTAGTACTGCAAAGGAGTATTTTTATGGTGTTGATTAAGGAATCAATGAAAAAGAGGGATTTTTCATCACAACTATGACACAAATACATTATATATACATTAATGTAGAACCTAAAATAAAAATGAAGAAAGGTTGATGCAAACTTAAAATTTGCGTCAACCAATTTGTGTACTTTGAAAGAAAAATAGGGTTTATGGTTTACATAATGAATTGATTATAGAATAAAGTGGGTGTGTGAGTCAAATTTGAGTCCAAAAACCCCCCCATATCGTTAAGGCATGCAAATAGTCTATCCATGTCGAATTTCATTGCATACATAAATAGTTTGAAAAAATTTCAACCTTGTCCCCATTCACAGGTCACTATTGCCCATGTTTAGTCCTAGTACAATTTATGTTCCTTGTTCCTTTTAAAATCTGTTCGACAGTACACATGTCACCGCATCTAGTACTGCAAGGGAGTATTTTCTTGGTGTTGATTAAGAAATCAACAAAAAAGAGGGATTTTTCATCACAACTATGACACACATACATTGTATATACATTAATGTAGAACCTGAAAGAAAAATGAAGAAAGGTTGATGCAAACTTAAAACTTGTGTCAACCAATTTGTGTACTTTGAAAGAAAAATAGGTTTTATGGTTTACATGATGAAATGATGATGGAAAAAAGTGGGTGTGTGAGTCAAATTTGAGTCCAGAAACCCTCCCATGTCGTTAAGGCATGTGAATATTCTATCCATGTCAAATTTCAGTGCATACTTAAACAGTTTGAAAAAATTTCAACCTTGTCCCCATTCACAGGTCATTGTTTCCCATGTCTAGTCCTAGTACAATTTTTGTTTAGTTCGACAATACACACACCCCCGCATCTAGTACTACAAGGGAATATTTGTATGGTGTTGATTAAGCAATCAACGAAAAAAGGGGATTTTTCATGACAACTATGACACACATACATTGTATATACATTAATGTAGAACCTGAAAGAAAAATGAAGAAAGGCGACGAATTGTATCCCATGTGCACATTTGAAGATACTTGCGACGAATTAGCTATACTGGGAACCACATCATCCATTTCCTTTGTTTATCCCATGTAAAGATTCTTGCGATGAATTAGCGATGACGAACTTTTTTCGTCGATAGTATAGCTAATTCGTCGCTCTTGCGATGATATCCTTTCCTTGTCTCTTACCGAAGAATTCCCTTCTTTGTCTCTCTTGCCAACAAAAATGTTTGAATAAGTGATGGGTATTAAATTATCCTTGATTATTATCCTTGATTTTCTCATCTAGTACCTATTCTACTTCTTTTCACAACACCATATTTATCAATATTTCTTGAAGGTTAAAAATATCAACATCAGCTTAGAACTGAATCCAATATCAACATATTGCTCTACTTCTATAGAGACTACTCTCTCTATGTTTTAAAATATAACTACATGACACTACACTTAAATGACAAATTCCAACACTTGATGGTTTTAATTAGGATTCATTTCATATTTGGTTTATCAACTTGAAATTAAACTTTGATACTTTGCAAGCTAGTTGTACCTTGAGTCAAATACAAATATGAAATTAGGAATCATTAACATGTCTGCCAGAACATATGAAAAATAGGGTTTATGGTTTACATGATGAATTGATGATGGAATAAAGTGGGCGTGTGAGTCAAATTTGAGTCCAGAAACCCTCCCATATTGTTAAGGCATGTGAATAGTCTATCCATGTCAAATTTCAGTGCATACAGAAACAATTTGAAAAACTTTCAACATTGGCCCCACTCACAGGTCATTATTGCCCATATCTAGTCCTAGTACAATTTATGCCCCTTGTTCCTTTTAAAATTTGTTAGACAGTACACACATCCCCGCATCTAGTACTGCAATGGAGTATTTTTATGGTGTTGATTAAGCAATAAATGAAAAAGAGGGATTTTTCATAACAACTATGACACAGATACATTGTATATACATTAATGTAGAACTTGAAAGAAAAATGAAGAAAGATTAATGCAAACTTAAAACTTGTGTTGACCAATTTGTGTACTTTGAAAGAAAAATAGGGTTTATTGTTTACATGATGAATTGATGATGGAAGAAAGAGGGCATGTGAGTCAAATTTGAGTCCAGAAACCCTCCCATATCGTTAAGGTATGTGAATAGTCTATCCATGTTAAATTTCAGTGCATACAAAAATTGTTTGAAAGAATTTCAACGTTGCCCCATTCACAGGTCACTGTTTCCCATGTATAGTCCTAGTATAATTTTTGTTCCTTGTTCCTTTTAAAATCCATTCGACAATACACACGTCCCTACATCTAGTACTGCAAGGGAGTATTTTTATGGTGTTGATTAAGAAATCAATGAAAAATAGGGATTTTTCATCGCAACTATGACACACATAGATTGTATATACATTAATGTAGAACTTGAAAGAAAAATGAAGAAAGACCGATGCAAACTTAAAACTTGCGTCAACCAATTTGTGTACTTTGAAAGAAAAATAGGGTTTATGGTTTACATGATGAAATGATAATGGAAAAAAGTGGGTGTGTGAGTCAAATTTGAGTCCAAAAACCCTCCCATGTCGTTAAGGCATGTGAATAGTCTATCCATGTCAAATTTCAGTGCATACAGAAAAAGTTTGAAACACTTTCAACGTTGGCCCCATTCACAGGTCATTGTTGCCCATGTCTAGTCCTAGTACAATTTTTGTTAGGTTCAATAGTACACATGTCCCTGCATCTAGTACTCCGAGGGAATATTTTTATGGTGTTGATTAAGCAATCAACGAAAAAAGGGGATTTTTCATGACAACTATGACACACATACATTGTATATACATTAATGTAGAACCTGAAAGAAAAATGAATAAAGGCAACGAATTGTATCCCATGTGTACATTTGAAGATACTTGCAACAGATTAGTTATACTTGGAACCACATCATCCATTTCCTTTGTTTATCCCATGTAAATATTCTTGCAATGAATCAGCTATACTATCGACAAACGTTTTTGGTCAATAGTATAGCTAATTTGTTGCAATATTATTTACATTCGTCGCTCTTGCAACGATATCCTTTCCTTGTCTCTTGCTGACGAATTCCCTTCTTTGTCTCTCTTGCCGGTGAAAATGTTTGCATAAGTGATGGGTACTAAATTATCCTTGATTTTCTCCTCTAGTACCTATTCTACTTCTTTTCACACCACCATATATATCAATATTTCTTGAAGGTTAAAAAGGTCAACATCATCTTAGTAGAGAATATAATATCAATATATTTCTCTACTTCTATAGAGACTAGTATCTCTATGTTTTAAAATATAACTACATGACACTACACTTAAATGACAAATTCCAGCACTTTATGGTTTTAATTAGGATTCATTTCATATTTTGTTTATCAACTTGAAATTAAAATTTGATACTTTGCAAGCTAGTTTTACCTTGAGTCAAATACAAATATGAAATTAAGAATCATTAACATATCTACCAGAACATATGAAAAATAGGGTTTATGGTTTACATGATGAATTGATGATGAAAGAAAGTGGGTGTGTGAGTCAAATTTGAGTCCATAAACCCTCCCATATCGTTAAGGCATGTGAATAGTCTATCCATGTCAAATTTCAGTGCATACAGAAACAGTTTGAAAAAATTTCAACGTTGGCCTCATTCACAAGTCATTGTTGCCCATGTCTAGTCCTATTACAATTTTCGTTCCTTGTTCCTCATAAAATTCGTTCGACGGTACCCACATCCCCACATCTAGTACTGGAAGGGAGTATTTTTATGGTGTTGATTAAGAAATCAATGAAAAAAGAGGGATTTTTCATCACAACTATGACACAGATACATTGTATATACATTAATGTAGAACCTGAAAGAAAAATGAAGAAATACTGATGCAAACTTAAAACTTGCGTCAACCAATTTGTGTACTCTGAAAGAAAAATAGGGTTTCAATGAAAATTCTATATAAATGACAATCATGTTCATCGAAACTTCATTGATGCAATACTATGACAACAATATTGATGACATCTACGATCATGATGGTATAAAAATGAACGAGCTTCTCTTGGTTTCAAGAATAATTTATCCTCTAATGAATAAGGCCAACCACGTGAAAGTGGAATCTCATATGGCCCCTCCCCTCGCCCTCACATCACTCTCAATTGATCCCCAATACCCAATCTATAAAATAGAAAATAATTGAAAGCAACGTCCTACTAAGATTCATGCATAGAAACTACAAAAACAAAAATTAAAGAAGGTAAATGAATTATGTGTTTGTAAATGATATTTTTAGTTTATCACGTACTTTATTATATTGGAAACTATTTTTAGGTTTCACATAATAATTAAACAACCTGTAACATAGGATATAAAAACGTCGCATAAAACTTAAAAACATGTAATTAACCCATGACATTATAAGTAAATTATTTTAAGAGAATAATTCATACAAATTAAAATATATAGCCATGTACCTAATCCAACCTCAACATCTTTGTAATCATCCTTATTCTGTATCTTGATATTCTTCATCGAACTTGACATTTGTATAATCATCTGGTTCAAAAACGGTTTTGAAAGGATTGACGATATCATCATCGTCATCAATGTCATTTTTGAGCATATTTTCATCGACATCATCATCAAGAATTGAAATACTGTCTCCTACGCTTGGATCATGATCTTCTTCGTCTTCTTCATCTGTCGACCCTGCATGATCTTCCGGCTCTGTCTGATCTGGTGAATCATCTTCTTGATCTTCAATATAATCTTCTTCCTGTAAATGAGTATACTCAATTGGCCTTCCTCTTGGATCATATCTAACAACAAATGACCAGTCCATCTCACCTGGAACATTTGAGTAAAAGACATGTTCACATTGTCTTGGAAAAACATAGTGATCGTGTCCTCTTTCAAACATCGTTGTTTTAATCATTGGAAATTCGTTGGCATGTTGAATAACAGTTCTTTACTCATCGCGTTCATGCATTCGTAACCTATAACATTTGACATCAAACATAACTAATTTGAAGGAATTAAAGTCACACTCAAGTATATCGTTTAAATACCCATAGTATCTATTTTCATATTCTCAGGGATTTTTGTCACTCCTAGAGGAAACATTAGTGACCTGGAATACTGTAGTTATCCCACTATCAAAACTTTTCCTGGTTTCATCCAATTGTTTGATGCGAAATTTACGACCATTGCACCACATAGCCTTGTGGTGTTTCAACTGCAATATGCCATATATGTAAAAGATTCATTGTCAATTAATAAATTAACATATATATTTATATAACTTGGAAAGTATCTGAAAAATACAATACACATATAGTCACATTAATATAATATAAAATAATTGAATAAAATGGGTGAATTTGCTTGCTTGTCCATCTTTCAAACCATATGATAAATCAATTTCACTTTGCGTAACATTGGCATCTCCGTTACAACAAGATTATCTAACCAATTTAGACGGTCGTTTCAATGATAACCTACCTCCATTATGTTGTTTACATCTTTCAATCCATACATTCATCATTCAAGATTGTTTGCAATGTATAAATGCGGTGCATCCCATTCCTGAGCAACTGAATCAAAAAATCATAATTCACCAATATTAAATATTAGTTATAACATCCATGCAGGTTATAAATATTAATAATTTATGAAATAAATTATATTAATATATTAATATATTAATGAGTATGATCATATACACAAAAAACAAAAATTTATATGTATTATTAATATAAATCTCCACAATTATTAATATATTACCTTTCATTTTTTTCATTCTACCTTTCCCCAACAGGTGCTCCTGATCTTCAAAATTTTTTATGGAGTTCACATCCCAAATGCGATCCACTGCATGCATAGTTGGCACTGCTAATTTAGGACGATACTGACTAATATACACCATGGATTGATATACCATATATCCCTCCACCATAGAACCCTCAGGACATGCTCTTTGTCTAACCAATGCCTTCAATGATTTCAAGTGCCTCTCCACCATCCACATTGACCTTGTGTGAACAGGTCCACAAATTTCAATCTCCTCAACTTGGTGTATGAGGTAGTGCTCTTGTGCATTGAAAAATGTTGGAGGTACATAATTTTGCATTTCACACATTAGACGAGGAATGTCTCTCTTCCAATATTTTATATCATCTTCATGGATTTCTTTCAATGACAACCATCTACATGAGATCATGACATAAGAAAATACCATGTTTCAACATAACATAATATAATATATTACATTGCAAGTAAAACACGTGTCATTAAGTACAACAACAATTTGAAAGAACATTTTGCATATAAATCACAACTACTTACCTCATGTATTTTCCAAGATCATATATAACTTGTTTGACATTGTTGCCAAAGTCATTTGGGAGAGATAGTGGTAGAACATACTGTAACAAAAAAATGAATCGTTATTGTTTCGACCAAAGTAGACAAAACAAAATTAAAAAATTAAAAGATGTATAAGGCCAACATATATAAATATGTATAACAAAATTATTACCTTAATAAAGGTATGCCAATCATGTGTTTTTACCACACCAAATTCACCTTTCTTCGTTAATATATTATTTATGTTTGAAGCAAAACCCGTGGGAAATTTAATTCTTTGAATGACCTCTTTTACATCATTGCTTTGTTGCTCTGTTAATAACCATGGAAGGTTATTTTGGTCTAGTCCATCTGATCTATTTGATCAGATCACACTTCACAATGCATGATTGGCTTCCTAGATGTCAGTACAAATTTTGACAATTTTTTCTTTGTCCCTCCTACCATTTATGATTCGCCATAATTTTTCTATCACATTCTTCCCGATATGCATTGTATCAATCAACTGAGCTATTTTTAGCTCCTCGTAGTAGGGAAACCTCATGAATTGAGTGGGATAACATTTCATTCCTCGTGGAAGCTCATTATGAATACCTTCATGATGGCGGCCTTCATGAAGCATAAAAGAAATCACAAAAATAATTATAAAATAGGGTAAAATAAATTCAATGATTAAATAAACATTCAAAACATTACATGATATACGATACATAAAGAAATTGAGTACCTTGACGATTTCTATTATATTCCAACCTCCATAGGTGAGGTGTCATTCTTCGTGGTTTTAAACCAGTCTCTTCTTTCCCATTGAAAAGATGTTTTCCAGTAGTACGATACCTATGGTTCTTAGGGAGGAGGTTCCTATACTCATCAAACACAACATTTCCTAAACTTTTTGAATGACGATACTTCATATTAGGACCACAAACTGGACATTCAAATTTACCCTTTGTTTGAAGACCTGCAACAAATGTACTAATGTCAATTATACAATGAGATTATCTAAAAATTAAACATGCAGCGTGATATCATTAAAAAATGATATAGTATTAAATAGAAATATTAGAATGCTACATACCACAAAAATGTGTTAGTCCTAGGGCATCATGAATTTTCCATAAAATTATTCCATGAAATTTTAATTTCTTCTCCCCGATCGGTTTACAGATGTCATACATAGTGATGCCAGCCTGTAACTTTAGTAGCTCGTCGATAAGAGACTTGATATATACATTCATATATTTAACCTGGTACTTACCTATTTTTTTTAAATTACACATAATTACTATAACCATGATATCATGTATATATAAGTAAATAAATAAACAAAAGATATTATGAAAAAAATGAAACAAATGAAAATGTTAGATTCAAAAAATTATGTAAACAAATACTTGGAACAATCATTGTCAACATTATGTGCTCCCTCTTTATTGACATCCAAGGAGGAATGTTATTGTTGATAACAAAAATAGGCCACACTGAGTAAATAGACCTAAGCTCTTTGAATGGATTAACACCGTCAGTTTCCAATGAAAGCCTAACATTACGAGATTCATCTTTGAAATCTGCCCATTTTTCCTCAATTTCCCTAAATGCATAACCATCGGCATGCATTTGAAGAACACCATCTCCCCTTATGTTACATGCATGGTAATCCATAAATTGTTCTATGCTTTCACACTTGAACAATTGTTGCAAACGTGGAATTATGGGAATATGACGAAGAACCTTTCGAGGCACCCTTTTTGTTACTTGATTAGTTCGATATCTACTGATAAGACTTTGCGGGAATTTTGTTTTCGAACCATGTTGTCCATAATATATAATATGATCATTAGGACATGCATCTATAGTTTGATAATCCATTCTAATGTCTTTCATAATGGCATGAAAACCTCGATATGTGTGAGGTAAAATATTTGACAATGGTAACAAAAATTCACCTAACAATATACAACATAACAAATAACTAGTTAATGTAAAGAATATTAATTGTAAAAATTTCATTCTTATTTTACACATTAATTAACACTAAAAACAAATAGAAAAAAATCAGCATTTATGTATAATATGATATGAAACATATTACATACCTTAGTATATGTGTCATACAAGTGTTCGAAAAATTATTCATAACCTTTAAGTTCACTAGTAGTAATGTAGCAAAGAGAAGATTTACTCTTGATCCTTCATAAAGTTGTTTATTTGCCTTTTCTAATAGAGGCTCATCATAAATACCATCATTGTCCCCATCCTCATTTGGCTGAGAAAACAAATCTTGGATCATTTGATTTTTCCCATCATCTTCTTCCATGGAATCATTAACTTGATTTGTCCCATCATCTTCTTCCATGAGATCCTCATTTGCTTGATCATGTTCCTCAGCTTGTACAACATCATTTCTACTACTACTTGGTGCAATATTCTGCGGAAAGTTAGAGGGAAACTCTAACTTTATAATTACAAACAATCATGAAAAATTAGTGTGTACTATAACAAACATTCAAACAATATATATACATATATAGAATTTTATACAAAATTGACAATATAAAAATAGATAATGAATATATAAATAATTACCATGGGACGATATTCATTCGATCTGCCATCAATGTGCCCATATTTCCTACAATGTTTTGTAGCTGTTTCTATTAAAATTCTTACAGGACGTATGAGGAAACATTTTTTGCAAGGGAAATAGCATCTACCATCACCCTTTTCACCTACTTTACTTTTTTTCCCACCTCTAATATTCTAGTACATTCTTCCGCACAACTTCTGCACAAAAATACCATTTCTGAACCGTCATTGGTATAGCAAGATTGTCGCAACATCTCTAATTCGTAAAATATTTATAGATATTTTTTCGTCTCAATAATGATGAACATTGACCAAATAAATGTTGAATTTTTCAAAGAGTATAACTCTCATAATGGTCATATCGTCGCTCTTGCGAAAAAATTTGACCAAATCAATTTTGACTTTGTCAAATAGTATAACGGTCAATATGGACTTTATCAAATAGTGTAACGGTCAACATTTCCCATCGCTCTTGCGACGAATGCACATTTTTTTCGCAAGAGTGACGAGTGTCCACTATATTCATGATCATCGCAAGAGAGAAAAATGTTTTCTTTCATCGATAGAGCGACGAATACGGGATGGATTTATAATAAAATTGAAAAATTGAATTTTTTCTCTTGAATTTTGCGACGAAAGGGTACTTTCATCGCAAGTAGTCGTCGCAAATTTTTCAATATGTAGTAGTGCCTGGAGAATAATTTTAGGAAGCTATGACTTTACAGGACTACTGCAACATTAAATATAGGAACCGACCCAGAGAGGGGCATAGAGGAGAAGCAAGACAACAATAGAAGGTTTACCTAAGGAGAAAGGTGTGGGAATTGTACATCCCATCATATGACGATTCATCTTGATGTTCGGCCAAATCATGGGTCCAAAAATCAGACACCTTCCTCCAGCTCAATCCAATGATAGAAGTTGAAGCCATAAAAATTGCCACACTACATCTAGACGGTGAGGATCATGAATGGTGGTATCATGGGCTAGTGACACTAGGACATTCCAGCATCACATCTTTTGTGGATTTTATACAGATACTTATGGACAGATTCTATATGAAGGATCTAAAGATATCCTTCGTGACCTGGCACAATTGAGACAGGTAGGAACACCATAGGCATATATTGCAGAGTTTGAGAAGGTTGTTGTGCAAGTAATTGACATCTCGTAGCACAGATTGGTGGTGTTATTCAAAGAAGGTTTAGCAAAACCCCTACGTGGGTGGGTCAAGGACTTCAGTCCAACCACACTACAAGATGTGGTTATGAAGACACTTGACATAATGGATACAATACCAAATACAAAAGGGCCAACCAAGCCCTACATTCCTCCCAAACCCCTAGATAACAAGTCATTCCAGAAATATGGGATCGAAAAGGATCGTATGGGTGAGGAGACTAGGAGGGAGCTTAGACAAAAGAAGCTTTGCTTCATGTGTAGGGACCCCTGGGATCCGGGGCATAGGGGCATGGGTAAAGTAAAATCACATTACATATAAGTGATTTATGACGAAGAAGACGATGAGGAAACAAGCCATGACTAGGAAGAGGCACATGATATCCCTAAGGAGGAGAAGCCACATATTGTAGTTAAAGAAGATTAATCACCAGATAAGGAACCAAAGAAGGAGGCCATAGCCACACTATCTGGAGTTCCAATGTATCACACCTTCCAGATCAAGGGGATTGTACAAGGACACCAGATTAATTTATTGATTGATACTGGGGGCACCCACAATTTTATTGATGTATCCCTAGTTGACATGAAGGGCATCTCGGCAGAGAAGTTTGAAGGATTCGATGTGGAAGTAGAAGAAGGGTACACCCTGAAGTGTACTCACATGATCATAGGATTACACATGGAATTGGGTAACTACACATTGACTGGTGATTTCTACGTGGTGGACCTAGCGGACACTAACATATTTTTGGGAATCAAGTGGCTCTATTCATTAGGGGACATCAAAATGAACCACCAAATCATGAGGATGGAGTTCATATACAAGGAAGGAAGAAGGGATTATGAGGGGAATTAATACAAATCCACCCAATATCATGTTATCCAAGAGGATGGAGACTTCCCTCAGGCATAGGAACATTGCATGGGTAAAAGAATGTGTTATTACCCCTCATAAGAAAACAGAAGGTCTTCGACACTATCATATGGACATACAAAACCTTATGGGGAAATATGATAATGTGTTTGGGAAGATTCCCCCGGGAGTACCACCAGACATGGGATTTGAGCATACCATAGAGCTTGAGGAAGGGGCCAAGCTTATCATTACAACCCCATACTGACATCCAAATAAGTTCAAGGATGAAATTGATAAGACCATCCGGGAGATTCTGGAGATGGGACACATCAAACCCAACTCTAGTCCTTTTGCTTCATGTGTAGTATTGGTGAAGAAAAAAGATGGAACCTTGAGGATGTGTATAGATTAATGATCCCTAAACAAGAAGACCATTAAGAACATATACCCGATTATGAGGATTGATGAGCTACTTGATGAGCTACATGGATCAGTCTACTTTTCAAAGATAGACCTCAAATCAAGATATCATCAGATCAAGGTACAACAAGAGGATGTGCACAAGACAACTTTTTGATGCCACTATGGACATTATGAGTTTCTAGTCATGCCATTTGGTTTGACTAACGCTCTGGCAACATTCCAGTCATGCATGAACCATATCTTCAACAAGAAGTTAAGGAATTTCTTGCTGCCATTTTTTTATGACATGTTGATCTATAGCAGAATGTGGGAGGATAATCTACAAATTGTGGATGAGATACTTAGTATCATGGAGGAACAGTCACTCTATGCCAAGGAGACAAAGCATGAATTTTGCTTGACGGATATTTTGTATTTGGGGCACATAATTGGCACACAAGGAGTATAGGTCCATCAAGAGAAGATACATGATATACTTGATTGGCCCACACCCAGATCCTTGAAAAATTTGTGAAGCTTCTTGGGGTTATGCAGTTATTATCGACGCTTCGTGAGAGGGTTTTCCCATCTTGGTGCACCATTGATCGAACTCATGAAGAAGGGTGCATTCAGGTGGACCGAAGAGGCCCAAATGGCATTTGACTGAATGAAGGAGGTGAGGAGAACTTTCCCAGTGTTAGCACTTCCTAATTTCTCTCATCCCTTTGTGTTGGAGTGTGATGCATCCCGAGAAGGGATAGGAGTGGTATTGATGCAAAGAAATCACCCCATATATTTTGAGAGTTGCAAGCTAGGGGAAATTGAGAGGATTATTTCCATCTACAATAAGTAAATGTTGGTCATCATGCATGCACTAGCCAAATTTAGACAATATTTGGTAAGAGGTCGATTTGTGGTGAGGACAGATCACAACAGTCTGGAAAATTTCCTAGAGTATAAGGATCTGAGTGAGAGACAACAAAAATGGGTCAACAAGTTGCAAGCGTATGATTTTTATATAGAGTATGTCAAGGGTAAGAAAAACATGGTTTCAAATGCCTTATCACGGAGACCTACAACATTTTCCATATATGAGATTTCCATGGATTGGAAGTCTCTCCTTTTGGTAGAGTATTCCAAGAACACCTTTGCATGGGAGTTGATCAAGGGAAAAATAAAGGATGACAGGTACACGATAGTAGATGACATAATATATTATAAAGGTTGGATATATCTTGTTCAAGATTCCACTCTCAATGAGAAGATATTCAGAGTCATACACAATGCACCATTAGTCAGGCATCCAGGATAACTGAAGACTTACAGGAAGGTATGTGAGAGATTCTCTTGGAAGGGTCTCAAGGAGGATGTATTACAATATGTGAGGGAGTGCTTGACTTTTCAACAGAACAATTATGAGCTCACACACCCCACAGGTCTACTACAACCTTTGCATATTCCTGAGAAAGAATGGGAGAGTATTTCTATGGATTTCATCACAGGGCTTCTGAAGGTACATAGAAAGGACTGTATTTATGTGGTAGTGGAAATATTGACCAATTTCTCTCACTTCTTTGCCATATCCTCTAAGTACAAATCCCCATAGTTACCAGATCTCTTCTTCAGAGAGATATTCATACTTCATGGGTTACCTAGGGTTATTGTGAGTGATAGGGATAGAATATTCCTCAACACCTTTGGCAGGAGTTGTTCAGACTGGAAGGGATAGAGTTGAAACCCAGTACTATTTATCATACCCAGAAAGATGATCAAATTGAGATCGTCAACAAATCGGTTGAGGAATACCTATGTCACTATGTTTCCGGCAAGAAAAAGGCATGGATTATATGGTTTCATCTTGTTGAGTATTGTTATAACAACACCCATCACATGTCTATCAGGATGATTCCATTCAAGGGATTGTACGGCTATGAGGCCCCATCATTTGTGGAGTTTTTATTTGGCTAGAGTAGGGCTCCCAAAGCCAAGGATTGGATTCAGGAGAGTCAGGAAATCTTGAGGGTCTTAAAGGACAATCTGAGGATCGCACATAATCAACATAAGACATATGCAAATCGTCACTAAATAGAGCATAGCTTCGAGGTGGGTGACCTAATTTTTTTAAGGATCCAACCATATCGACAGTCTTCTCTAAATAATAGTGGTGCAAAGAAGCTCCATCCATGTTTCTACGAGCCATACAGGGTGATCAAAAGAATCGTAGAGGTGGCCTACAAGCTAGAGTTACCGGAGGAAAGAAGAATTTACAATGTGTTTTACATCTCTTGCCTCAACAAGGCTTCGGGCCAATAGTTTTCTTCTTCCAAAAATCTACCACCATTGGAAGAGGAAGGCCATTTGATTATGGTTCCTTAAAAAATCTTGGAATTTCGAGAAAAATGATTGAGGAGAAAGACAGTAAATGGGTACTTGATAAGATGTAAGGATTTGCCAGAGGAGGATGCCACATGGGAGGGTGATTATATTTTACAGCACCCTGTGTTGCAATTGCTTGAGGGCAAGAAATATCAGGGAGGGATGATTGTCATGTCCCCTCCCAATTTACCCCTTGGAGGGGAGGAACACATTGGCTTAGGGGGATCCTCGTAAGCCACAAGCCCCGAAAGGAGGGGATTCGCAGGTATAAAAAAACAAAGAAAATGGGTTGATCTGACTTTACTTACAAGAACAGGAGAGTCAACTTGATCATGCACCAAAAGAGAGAGCCAACTTTACCAATGGGAGAAATCCAATGTGAGGAACAAGTATAAATAAGAGAGGAGGTTCATTTGATAGGGGAAACTTAGATTTTGGATTTGGATGATCTTTGTCTTTATCTTGGGAGGTGACTGCCTCGGGCTATTTGAGGGTTGTTTAACCCTAGTCTCTGGTTGGGTTTCGGTGGGATAGCCTCACCCTAGCTCAACACTTGTTTCCCCTTACCTCAAAGCATAAGAACTCAGATTGAAGGATAGATTATGTTTTTGGTATGTGGAGGCGCTACCTTAGGATCCTCAAGGGTTGTTTAACCCTTCCTTTGGTTGAGTTTTGGTGGGTGTCTCTCACCCTAGCTCAACACAACTTGGTCTAGCCTTAGTCTTTATCTGTGGAGGATCCTTCGTGAGGAAAGTTGTTGGATAAAAATCATAGGAGGGCCAAATTATATCATTTTCCAGGTATGGCCCAACATTGGAGGAAGGTCGAGCTCTGATCTTATCATCTGGAGAAGGACCGAACACCTATTAATAGTGAAAAATAGTGGACATCGAGTATATTAAGGCAGGGAGGCTACTCAGAGGACCATGGCACTATGGTGGACTACCCTAAGTAGGTTTACAAGTTATTCTTGTAGGAACTAGGGTAAATTGTCAAACCTATGTTGTAGGACTGTCTTACCTAGTTGGATATTAATCATGCGTTAGACAACAGCCTCCTAATAGGGTTTACTACTAGTTGTCATTGTAAACTTGGCATACAATTTGGATAAAACTTTTGTTGGTTTTACTACTGGGTTGAGACAATAATTGTTGTTGGTGTGGATACTATCATTGTGGATTGTTTACTGTTATTGTTGGGCACAACCCTTGCTAGAATTTTTATCCTAGATAATGTTGTTGTTGGTTTATAATTATTGTCACTAATGTATTGGATGCTTTGTGTTAATTTATTTCTTGGTAATTAGTAGTGTTTATAGCGTTGGTGAATTGATGGAGTATTATTGGCCCCTTGTTTATAATAAATCATTGGGTGTAGGCCTATTTTGAGGAAAGACCTAATTTTGGAAGGAAAGGCCTAATTTTGGAGAGGAACAACTAGCAAGAAAAGCAGCGTGCATGAGGAAAAGCAACATGCAAGGCCAGAAGGTAGGAAATCCTAACCATGATAGGGTTAGGGTTTTTGACAAAGGTTGTAATGGCTATAAGCTTGTAAAATAGTATAAATAAGAACCTAGGAGGTCTGGGTTAAGGGTTCAACGGTTGTAATATCATTGGTAGGTTTGTTGTTTAGGAGTTAGTCAGTTCGATACTATTGAGGAATTGAGAGACTTTCGATTGTAATAAGGCTATAAAAGAGTCAAGCCAGGTAGATTTTGAGGGTTAGATCATAGGATGAGGAGCATGGTGTGATCTAGTCTGCCTCACAGAGGTTCCTGAACCTCTTCATGATTGTATGATGGAATATGTAATGTGTGCAACGCTAGAGTTTGCAGCAGACTAAATAAAAGAACAAAAAAATAAAATATGTGTGGATGTATCCTAGGAGGGGGTGAACCACGGTAAAACCTATGTGATCTGGGTGGATATTGGTGGGCACCCACCTATTCCAACTGGATCCTCTTGTCAGTTTTTATAGTTCAACACATTCTTCTGTACTTCTTTGTAATTGTGGGTTCTACACTTTTGTGGTTGTCTGAATCCCTACACATCTTCCAAGTGGATATTGGTGGTCTCCCACCTAATCCAACTGGATTATTTTGGAATTTTTCATGTCAGCACATCTTTCTATAATTCCAGGGCCATTTTGGGGTCCTAAACAGTGTTTTTTTGGCGTACCATAGTCAAATTGTAGACATAGTCAGAGTTTGACGACATAATGCATAGTTCTCAAAAATACCTTTCCAACAGGCTATCACGCACCTAAAATAGAGATCGTATGCAAAAGTTACAATCCTAGGAATTTAATGTACTAACTTACCCAAATTATGCCCACATGACTTGTGGTGTTTCATCTCTTAGGGCTAGGTTTTTGAATGTCTAGGGTTTTGGAATTCATGTTGATCATAAAAATGCCTTCAGATCTTTATTTTAAGCATCTTCTTGGGAATGAGTGTAGCCTTCAAATCTCTTCTTAGAGATAAATATGCCACCATTCTAGTGAGTCTTGCACTATGTATTTTTATAGTCTCTTTACAATTCTTTCATTAATAGAAATCAGGTGTTGTTGTATTTCTCCGTTTCTAGCAATTTTCATCAGTATTTCATTGTAAGACCCTACTTTCATTTCATTCTGAAAATAATCTGGATCAGTGGTATCAGAGAAGACTTCTCTTGATCATTTTTCAGTGCATGTCCTCGACAAGGTCTAAGTATATCCAGTTGGGTCTCGAGCTTATCTCTCTTGAGGACAATCACTCTCGCACGCACAAGAAACCCTCAATGGCGGTAGAAAATAAAAATGGTGGAGCAAAAGATTTTGTTAACCTGTTCCTTGAGAAAGATCTCGTGTGACAGAGGGACGAAATAATGGAGAATTTTTCACATATCCTTCAACGCATGTAGATAGAAACAAGCACATATTCATCAAGCGACCATTTTGGAGGAACCTCTCCCTTCAAGATACAAGTTAATTTTGATATTCCCATATTTGAAGGTCAGATAGATGCAGATGCCATAGAAAAATGGTTAAATCTATTAGAAGGTTATTTCTCTGTTCAAAAATTTCCCAACAGGGAAAATATCACCTTCACACTCCTAAAGGCTCTCCCCCATGTCAAACATTGGTGGGAAACTTACTAGGAGCAAAGTTCCATAGAGGAATCTAGAATATACGGGGTCGATCCCACATGGGATTTTTTTGTGGATGCGGTCAAGGAACAATACTACCCTGTTGATAACTATGAATATCAGTACATGAGATAGACCACACTATGACAGGAGAAGAGCCAAACAATGTCAGAGTTCAAAAATACTTTCCATACCTTGCACACCAAGATGGGTATCAAAGACTATGAGCAACATCTGGTTCTGAAATATCGTGGGGCTCTGCATAGGTACATCCAAACCAAAATGGATTTCCTAAACATCTCATCATTGGGAGTTTCCTATTGATATGTTGTCAAAATCGAGCAGAAATTTAGGGACCAGAAAAAATAGGAATTCGGTTCTGCTAATATGCAACAACCAAAGCATGGTAAAGACGACCCTAACCAACAACCTCTAGACAACCAATCTAAGACAAATGAAAAGAAGGATAAAGGAAATATGAAGAATGACATTGGGAAGTGGTGGGACTTCCACAAAATCCCCTGGAACAACATCGATGAATGTCGCTCAAAATAGTCATTGGTGGTCGAGGTCAAAGACACAGAGCCGAACCCTGATTTAGAATCTGATCCAAAAAATATTGAAAATAGACAAATCATCAACATAGACCCCACTGTTACTGTCATGACCACAACAATTCAACTAGAAGAACCAGCAGATCCTGAAGAAGGGGAGCGCCCCTTCCATTCACATATGTGGGTGAAGGGAACCCCGTTGCATTTCATTGTTTATAACAACATCCAGAAGAACCTCATCTCAGATGAGGTAATCAAACAGTTGGGGTTGTCAACAACACCACACCCGCAGCCATACAACATTGGGTGGCTTCATCGGGGACGATATCTCAGTGTCAGCCAGTAGTTTCTCTTGTCCTATGGCATCCAACCCTTCAAGGATGAGGTAATGTGTGATTTTGCCCCTCTTGATGTCTGTGATGTTGTTTTGTGCCAACCATATATGTGGAAATGTCATGATGTCTATGATTCTAGACCTCATTGTGTTATTATTACTCTGGGAGGTCAACTCTATAGGATACCAGAGGTAGTTGTGACTACTATTCCACCAAAACAATGCCGCAAGGTAATCTCTCATACTGCAAAATCCATCATCTTCAAAGTTTGTTCAAAGGATGCACATAATACCACTACAACCACTGCAACCTCAACACCTTTTATCCATCAAAAACAGATTCTCGAAGAAAAATAAGATATTGTTTCTTCACCTACAATGGTGCCTACAAAATGCCCTGTCAAACACAGAGACAATAGGTTGGTGGAACAGATTCAACCCCGCCAACAACAAGTTCGTGACAACCTTCCAAAGACCAAGCAGCACAACTTCTCCAACAAGACACGCAGCTCACCACAATTCATATTTAGAAAACACTTTCCCCTCTTCCCTGGGAACTCAAAGCAATGGATACCATTGCCTCCTAAAGGGGGAGGACTGATCTAGGTGGATATTGGTGGCCACCCACCTATTCCAACTGGCTCCTCTTGTCATTTTTTAGTTCAACATGTTCTTTTGTACTTCTTTGTAATTGTGGATTCTAGACTTTTGGGGTTGTCTAAACCAGTGTTTTAAGAACCGGTCGAACCGGAACCAGCCGGTTTGACCGGTTTGATGGTCGACCGGTTCAAACCGGCCAATAAACCAAACTGGTCGATCGGTTTATGACCAAACTAGTTGGTTTATGATCAAACCGACTGGTTTGGTCATAAACCGGTTGGTTTGGTCCCTAAAACCTAAAACCTAAGTAACAAACAATTACTTCGCTCATGTTTTCTCATGCAATTTTGAGTTGTAAGGTGTTTTGGTGTGAAACTGAGGGTTATTTTTCCTTATTAATGATATTTAAAGAGGTCCCCACCCCCTCTATTTCACCCACCCTAGTAATTAATGGTAATGTGACATTCTCCTTTATCTTTCATTTTCATCCTTTTACTTAAATTTTTAACATTACCATTAATTGTTTCAGGATGTTTGAGAGTGGTTCCAACCTCATTGGACTTCATATGGAGAAAGTAGAATTTTAGGTCCCATTGAAAATTCAGCAGACTTAACAGTTTTTAGGATTTCAAGATTGGAAAGATTGCAATGTTTCCACTGGATTCTATCATGTATGAGGGTATGGAACTAACATTTAATCAAGAGAACCAAGCCCTTATGTACCTCGATGTTGGTGACATTGATTGATGAACTCTTTTGTCATGACCCCAGTAAAAATGTACCCTTCACTCAAGTATAAAATCTTCTATTGAACTCTTCTCTTTGTCATCGTGTCAGGTGACTTAGTAGTGTATGTGCACACCAACCTTAATCTTATATACAAGTAGAGAGAAGAGTGGTTGAAGGGAAATACAAAGATGTGGAATGTGTTTTCTGATGATAAGGGTTTGAACAACAGTGTTGAGTTGGCGTTAACCAACTTGGATCTTAATGAACTAGTGCTAGAGCCGGTCACTTTTGATGATGGTGATCCTCTTAAGGGTTCATCCTCCATAGTCCACATCAACAAATGCACAGATTTCATTGGATATAGGGGAGGAGGAGGAGGATGGAGGAGAGAGCAGTGGTAGTGATGCCAATCTTGATGATTATGACATTGAGGACTACTGACAGTCACAACTCATGAGCTATGAGATTCTTCCATCTACGGTTCTAGTATCTACCCTATGGCTATTTTTTATTTTTCATTGTCATTCCCACGTATAGTATCAATGACTCTAAATTAGTATGTTATTTGATGTTGTAGAGGCCATTTAGAGCCTCCTTGATTATGTATTTATGTTCCGATCTCTAGATATGTATTGCACTTGGTGTCGTTTTGATATATTCATGAGAATACTTTGGATATGTTGTCTCTAATTGTCTCTAATTCTTTGGAAACATGATTTAAAATCTTAAAAATATATTTTTTTCTTTAAAATTTGAATATTTTATGCATTTTTTTAAAAACTGGTTCGACCGGTTCTGGTTTCGATTCAGGTTGGACCCTTGACCGGTTCCAGTACCGGTTTCATTTTTTAAAACTATGGTCTAAACCCCTACACATCTTCCAGGTGGATATTGGTGGCTTCCCACCTAATCCAACTAGATTATTTTGGAATTTTTCATGTCAGCACATCTTTATGTACTTCCAGGGTCGTTTTGGGGCCCTAAACAATGTTTTTTTGGCGTGCCACATTCAAACTGTAGATAGAATCAGGGTTTGATGGAATAATGCATGGTTCTCGAAAATACCTTTCCAGTGGGCTATCACGCACCTAAAATGGAGATCGTATGAAAAGTTACGACCCCGGGAAGTTAATGTACTAACTTACCCAAACGAGGCCCACATCACTTTTGGCGTTTCATCTCCTAGGGTTAGGTTTTTGGATGTCTAGGGTTTTGGCATTCATGTTTATCATAAAAATGCCTTCAAATCCTTATTGTAAGCATCTTCTTGTGAATGAGCATAGCTGTCACATCTCTTCTCAGAAATAAAGTTGCTACCATTCCAGCGAGTCTTTCACTCTGTATTTTTACAGTCTCTTTACAATTATTTCATTAATAGAAATCAAGTATTGTTGTATTTCTCTATTTCTGGAAATTTTCATGAGTATTTCATTGTAATATCTTTGCTTTCATTTTGTTTCGGAAATAATCTGGATCATTGTGTTATATGAGTTGTTTCTTGCATGTTTACTTTTTGTAATGGTTATCTTATGAATGAATGATTAATGAGATGTATTAGAATGCATGCATGGGCCTAAAGATGAATGAATCCTAGAAATACTTGAATGAATAATCATATTAATGCATGAATAATATAGAATATACTCCCAGATCCCCACTCATTCCTAGACTTCAAACATCTGAGTATTGCAGTCACCCATAAATCTATCTCAAGTGGGATTATGTTGTGTGCACTGCACGCAGCGTTGCCTTCTGGTTTACCAGGAGAGTTGATAGTTTTAGAGGGTTTTGTTGGAAACCTATTCAGATCTAAACCTGGGTCAGACCAAGAATTAATTGAGAGATATAACCCAAAAAATGGTTTCGTTGCTGGCTGGAACTGCATAGGATTGATGGGATAGGATCCATGGAAGAAATGCATGGAGAATGAAAGTATAGGAGGGAATGTTCAGGACATGTAATCCAATGAAGGAGGAGATTGAAACATGGTTGAAAACAAAGGAACTTGATTTTGCATGGAAGGATAACATAAACCCTAAGTTAACATCATGCAAATATCTTGACAAATACATGTTTAGCGACTTGCATGAGGTATTTTTCTGTGATTTCCCAAATTTGTTACAGGAGTGGCTATTGAGGTTAAAACAAAACCACCCAACAAACCAAATCAGACAGCTGGAGTGGAATCCTATGGAGATCACGCAATTACATCAAGTTAACAACAAATTTACGCGTGTAGTAGATTTCTGGTTAGACAATATTGTTGCAAGGTTTATCACCAAATTTGCAGTATATACTGCGAAGTCTTATAGCACAGTGGATAGCGATTTTATAAATGGACCCAAAGGTAGGTATATTAGATCGTTGTATATTTCAATCAATATTCTATTGTATAACAATGATGTGATGACCATGGAATCAGGCAACTAAACTTCCCCGCGTGCATGGAGGAAGGGGGGAAGCACTGACAAGAGGTGAAGAAGTGGAGGAAGAAATGGATAAGGGAAATAAGAAGGAGTTCATGGACCCAATCATGATGGAATAATACCAGATAAAGAAGATAATGGAAATAAATGGAAAGGAGCACAGTGGAGTACCCTACCAATATAAGATGAATAATAAGAAGAGAGCCATAGTTGATAGAGAGGGATTGGAAAGCGATGAGGAAGAGGTAGAGGATCTTTGGATTGTGGAGAAGATTGAGGAAATAATGCACGCAAAATATAAAAGGAAAATATGAGGTCCAAGTGTAGGAACATAAGGTAGAACTCCAATCTAGATCAACATCAGTGTGGAACCTATAATCCCATGTGCGATTAACACACCAGAAAGAACACCAACATTTAGACAACCGAATTTTAGTGGAAGAAATACAACATGAAACACATCCAAACAAGGAGTAGCAACTGGAGGATCCAGTTCAGGAAGTAACAATCAAATATCTACACCGCATGGAGGTAGTAGTTCAACACAGTTCAAAATGGAAGGACATGATCCCACGATCAGGTTATCGTAATTTTGGGGAGAGGCATGAGAGGACCTTGAAAAGCACTTATTCAGCTATGAGAATATCTGGGAAGAAAAGCATATCATATATGAGGATATGAAGCTCGTGCAGTTAGCTTATCACAGTAAGAGACCGCGCACTAGATTGGCACATGAGCCTAGATGTAAATAGTCCACCAGGAGTAACAAGGACTATTATAGACGGGAAAAAACCACTGATAAACGAATTTTAGAAGCCCATCTCAAAAGATCAGTACATGAATGAAATTATTGAAATCGGGCAAAACCAGGTGAGTCCGTTTGGGAGATTGATCATAGGTTTAAGCATCTTAAAGGTAAGTTTAAATATGTCATGATTGACATGAAACATAGACATCTATTTGTGAACTCATTGTTACCACATTTGAAATACCCATTGAAACAACAAAAGTTCCAAACTCAGGCAGAGGCTCCGCATGCAACCTTACAACTAGAAGAGAACCAGTATTAGAAAATAGATCCAGCAATAGACGAGATGAAGGAGGATATGAAGAACCTAACATTTCAACTTAACTAGAATAAGAGAAAAGAGAAAAGAGAATTTGTTTGGTGCACCACATGCAGGACAGAAGGACACCATAAGAATGAATGTCCAAGTTTCATACAATACATGGAAACAGGGGTACCAAACCCTTTACCAACAAGAGGACCATGGCGCGAGATTTGTAAAACGCATGGACATGATCCATATCATTGTCCAATAATGAAAAAGTATAAGACAGTACCCAAAAGTTCATACTGCAATTTTTGCAAGTCAGTAGGTCATAATGATAAAGATTGTAGGACGATGGAGCTGATGAGAGAAATAATTCTATATACGTATAGGGTGCAAGTATAAATGATGACAGTACAATATACACCTCGGTTCAACTAGGTACCACCACCATACAATAATGTGCAACAACAGTATAACAATGCGCAGTCGCAATACAACAATGTGTAGCCACAGTATAACCCCGCACAATATAACCAGGTACCTCAATACAACACACCACGAGGAGATCGAGGTGGATACAATGGTGGAGGATGAGGAAGAGGAGGATTTGGATGAGGAAGAGGTCCAATAGTGTGCCACAACTACCAACAACCAGGAAATTATGTAAGGGAGTGTCCACTTCCACCAACGACATGTATGTACTATCATGCAACAGACCATGATATAGAAGATTGTCCGAAAATTTTGGGGAAGATCCATGAAAAAAGGAACTAGAACAACCAGAATGTCCAGTGGATCTCTGCAGAAGCTGTGGAGGATGGAAGAAACATCAACATAGTCACACGAGGAGGAACCAAGACATGAATTGATGCAGTAAGACAAGATACAGCGCAACACCAATGGGTTAAGAAGAATATTGAGCCACAAAAGCACTTTGGTGCAAGAAAAGAAAAGGAAACATTCAAGGAGGCTAGACAGAAGCTTCTCAAGAAAAACGTTGTGTCTACATCAACCACACAGCAAAATCAGAAATCTCTTATATATGATATGCCTTCCTCAATGGACCATACAAGTAAAGCACAACCTTTAGAGAAAGTAAGTAACATAAAAAAAATTATGCAGTCATGTGTTAAGCTATTGAATGACCCATCATCTATGAAGATCTTTAAAAATATTCTAGAAATATGTAACATAGAGGAAGAAGGGAAATTAGAGAAGAAAACAGTTAATCATCTCCATGCAAGAAGAAGGAAAAACAGAGAATTCAGACTGAATTCCAACATTTGGGACTTCAATATGGGTGATATTATACTGGACTTAGGCTCTGAAGTAAATGTTTTACCTAAGAAGACATGACAATGTATGGGAGAACCCACACTAGGATATTCACTTGTCCAATTGAAATTAGCAAATCAACACAGAGTTTTACCAATCAGAAGGCTTAAAGGTGTGACAATAGACTTGGATGGAGTGTGCACTATGGCATATTTTGAAGTAATAGAGATAGTAGATGGCACAACACCTTATCCATCATTTCTTGGATTGAATTGGGAATTTGACAACCATGCCATAGTCAACTTGAAAACAAGGAAGATGACGTTTGAATCAAGTGAATATAGAGTCATTGCACCATTAGATCCTTCACAAGGAGAAAGGTTTGTAGAAACCACTTGTATGGATATGGAAGAAATAAACCAATTGTACAGAAGCATCACATGCGAACAAGATTATGTTAACCCAAATACATATGGGGTACTCAGCTGGAGAAGCATCACATCATGTACTTCCAACTCAGATACAGTTTTGGAGAATTGGCAACAACGATTACATGAAGTTTCTACCAGAAGGTGCACAAGAATAGATTGCGCAGTAAGATGGGTTGGTACAAAGATAAGGGAACCTCCCAGTTTTCATGGGGTAAATGAATTAGAGGAATTTTTGAAAAAATATGAAGTTTTAGAAAATCAGAGACTCTTATCCCTATATATTGCATTCAAAGATACACCTGCAAGATTGTGGGATGCACACAAAGAAATAATTAAGGACTGGTACCAATGTAAATGATTACTGCACATTAGATTTGGCACAAAACATGGGATAAATAAAATGCAGAGATATGATGTACAAGGAACACCAACAGAACACTTGGAGAATTGTAGAAAACAATGGAGAATTGCATTGGAAGGAATTCCAGGGAACTAGTACATAGACCAAGAGATTCGCAGAGGTACTACAGAATGGAAAAAATTACAACAGAACTTTGTAGTAACCTTCTCATATGAACATGAGGACCCCAACATGGGTTCAGCACTGAAGTTGATACAGAGAATGATATTTACTAATGAACTAGAGGTTGAAATCATGACAGAATATCAACAAAAAAACAGATAGACATTCAAAGAGTTACTTTCATGTTATCATGTTGAAGAAGAAGCACCAAATGAAGATGATATGCACAACATTCAGATTATAGAAATTGAGGGAGAAAGAGAGGTGGAAGGTCCATCTCTAGAGTCAGAAGTATTTGTTGCACCAATCAAAGTTAAGAAAGTCAACATTGGGACGAATGACAATCCTAAAATGGAAATTATTGGAGACTATTGGGATGAACAAACAGTAGAAAGAATAACACAATTATTGCGCAAATACAGTGACCTGTTCCCAACGACCTTTACAGAGATGAAAGGAATTGCATGAGAGCTAGGGGAGATAAAAATACCTCTCAAACCTGAGGCAAGACCTATCAGGAAGAGACCTTACAAATTGAATCCAATGTATAAGCAGAAGGTGAAAGTAGAAATTAACAGAATGTTGGAAGTTGGTACCATAGAACCAATAGAGGAATTTGAATGGATAAGCCCTATGGTAGTCCAAGAAAATAAACAAGGGGGGATAAGGATTTGTGTATATTTGAGGAAACTTGATGGTTATTTCTTACATGATCATTTCCTACCCCTTTTATAGATGAGGTCTTAGAGAATGTGGGAGACCATGAAGCATATTCATTTATATATGGATTATCATGCTACCATCAAATCAAAATAGCTCCATAGGACATGTATAAGACTACTTTCTCTACAGAATGGGGATCCTACCAATATACAGTCATGTCATTTGGGTTGAAGAATGCACCAGCCATATTTTCAAGAGTATTCATAGCTACTTTTAAGGAATGCATACATTAGTTTCTAGAATTATATCTGGATGACTGGACTGTATATAGTCTATTAAAATATCATGTAGAAGTGTTAAGACTAATGTTGGAAAGATGCAGGCAATATCAGATATCATTGAATATCAAGAAATGCATTTTTGGGACACCTTTTGGAATATTGTTGGGACATATAGTGTGTAAACAAGGATTACTAGTAGATCTTTCTAAGATTGCAGTCATTGTAAATTTACCACCACCAAAATCAGTGCGTCAGTTGAGAGAAACACTGGGGCATACATGCTATTATAGGAAATTTATAAAGGGGTATGCATAGATTACTGCACCAATGGAGAAATTATTAAAGAAGGATATTAGATTTCAGTGGAATGAGGACTATCAACAAGGTTGGACACATTAAAAGAAAAAATGGTCACAACAGCTATCCTAGTATTTCCAAATTGGGAAAATGCATTTCATGTGCATGTAGATGCATCATCCATAGCACTTGGAGCAATTCTAGCGCAGCCAAGAGCAGGGGAATTAGACCATCCTATAGCCTTTGCAAGTAGAAAATTGTTAGAATCAAAGAAGAATTACAACACCACAGAAAGAGAAGGCCTAGCCATGGTATATGCACTTCAGAAGTTCAGGCACTACTTACTGGGGAAACACTTTAAAATGTTCACAGACCATTTTTCCCTCAAATATCTAATCAATAATCCAGTGTTGGGGGGGAGGATATGTAGATGGTTGGTGTTATTCCAATAATTTGATTTCGAAGTGATAGTCAAACCAGGGAAGCTAAATGCAAGACCTGATCACATGTCAAGGGTAATTAATGGAAAAGAACCTACCAACTTGGAAGACAACTTCCCTGATGCGCAGTTGTTTTCAGTACAGATAGATGATGAATATTTCGTTGATATTATTGAATAATTAAGCACATGGTTTGCACCACAAGAGTTTAACACTGCGCAAAAGAAAAATATGGTAGTCAGAGCTGCAGACTATCAAATGATTGCAAGACACTTATACAACATGGGTGCAAATAACATTTTGAGAATGTGTGTATTAGAACATGAAAGGCCCAGAATTTTGGCAGAATCTCGTGAAGGTATAGCTGGAGGACACTATGCAGGAAAATCTACCACACAAAAGGTATTGCATGCATGATTATGGTGGCTAACCATCCATAAAGATGCCAAGGAATATTTCCAGAAATGTGATGTATGTTAGAGGGTTGGAAAACCCAACAGAATGGATGAGATGCCTCTAAGACCACAAGTAACTTTGTAGGTATTTGACAAATGGGAAATAGACTTTGTTGGACCAATTAATCCACCAGCAAGGTCATGATCTAGGTATATCATTACTGCAATTGAATACTTAACAATATGGGTAGAAGCAGCATCAGTCAAAGATTGTAGCGCAGAGACAACAACACACTTCGTGTTTGAGCAGGTGATCACCATATTTGGATGTCCAAGGATTTTGATGAGTGACCAAGGCACTCACTTTATCAATAGTACCATCAGGGCTATGACTGAGGATTTTGAATTCTATCACCAGAAGAGTACATCATACCATCCTCAAGCCAACGGAATGGTAGAAGATTTCAATAAGATCTTGGAAAATGCTCTGACAAAGATCTACAATTTCAACAAGGATGATTGGGACTTGAAAATACCAATAGTACTATGGGAATATAGGACCACATGTAAGAAGTTGACAAAACAAACACTATTTAGATTGGTGTATGGGCATAAAGCAGTGGTTCCATTAGAATTTGTTGTACCCAGTCTTCGCATAGCAGCAATTACCAACATGAAAGAAAGAGGCACAGTACAAGAAAGGTTAAATCAACTAATGAAAATGGAAGAGGAAAAAATTATGGCAGGATTGCACCAGGAAGTACAGAAAGAAAGAGACAAATTATGGCATGACAGACATATTAAGAAGAAGATCTTTAAGGAAGGAGACCTAGTCTTGCTATATGACAGTAAATTTTTCCAACATCCTAGTAAATTTAGAATGCATTGTCTAGGGCCATATGAAGTAAATTCTATCACAGATGGGGTATTTGTACAATTAAAGGACTTGGGAGGAATAGAAATGAAAGGAATGATCAACGAGAGTTGACTAAAACTATACAGGGAAAGTCAAACTCCTAACCCTTAAAATTCACAGCGCAGTGAGAAAGGCAGGTATATAGTGTACTATAACAAAGATTAGGACACAAAAATGAGAAAAATAAATAAAAAGGAGAAAAAGAGGGAAAAAGAAATACAAAAATACAAAAATATTGGGAAACATCATGCGTGGAAATAGTGGAATTCGCGCGACAAAAATAAAAAGTGATTGCATGTAGCATATGGCTGACATAAAGCAAAACATTGTGCACTAAGGAGAAGTCACGACGCACTAAGGAGAAGTACAATTCATTGAAAATGGGCCAATGGTCAGAAAAGAGAAAAAATAGTCGTTAGGGAAAAAAGGCACGAATTGGGACATTTATGGAATTGAATGAAGTGTACTCAACAAGCTTCAATGCATTAATCACAGCTAAAGAATTTTCTCCGAGATGATTCAAGGCAATAATGACACCCTCTATATAAAGGAGAAACGTGGGCAAAACAAGACTTATTTTGAAATTGCAAATTCACAGAGCTAGAGAGTACGAAGATGAGAGGCAAACAAGTGAGTGCAGAGATCGAAGCATTTGAAGCTTATTCAGAAAAGAAATAAGTACCCAAGATGGCACCTCCAAAGGTTGGCACACCAAAACAAACAACATGCAAAACCTTAATCAGTCTCGGGTCATGACAAGAAACCACAAAGGCGAAGAAGGAAATGGCATAGAGAGAGGGAATTGTCGATGTCAACACAATTCCCTCTCCACATATCGAACCAATGACCACCACGCTGGTAGAAGAATATGAACAAGCCCCAACAATGGTCAGTATGTATATTGGCATACACGACAGTGTGCAGAGGCATGAACCAGTCACCACAGGAAGCCCATGGAAAACAGTGAGGGTCGAAGCAACCCACAGAACAAATGGGGGGCAATAGTGAGCAAACAGAGTTTGACTCGGCAAGACCACAACCTGGGGAAGGGTCCACGCAACAGGAGGAGGGAAAAATTGAAGATATTACAGAGTAGTCGGAGTTGGGTGGGGAAGAGAGAGATCCAAAGGCTGGGACCTCTACCGCGTCGTTAAGAAGAAAGGCAAAACAACCCATCGCGCAGTCTCCACGCAAGCATCCTGATGCATCAATTGTGCTACCACACATTCCAGAAGGGGTGCAGGCCATTCCAACCCTATTGGGGTGCATGGAAAGGATAATATACTCATACCATGACGTGGCCAACACTGGAAAATTCACAGAATTTGTGCAGCAAGTATAAATGGAGAGCATAGGCATAGGCCCATTTGGAGACCCCATGATACAACAAAAGCAATGGGTGGCAGGCCTAAAAAACATAGGGATCCTAAACCTTGTAGAGATTCCCCACTTCATTAAGGGGAAAGAAGTGAATAACTGTATCTAGCAGTTGATGGCAATCCTCCATGGATGATTCTTATGGATGGAAGAACCTGTCTTGATTGACGTAGAACTGATTGTGTTCATCACAGGTATGCCATCAATGGACGAGAGTCTCATGCAGTACCTGGACAACAAGACAAAATAAAAGGCTCTCACTGAATAAATGAAGAATACATACAGGACAGAGAGAGGCTCGCACGGTATTATCATCAAACGAAGTAGCCACCAGAATGGACAAAAAACTAATGGCGTGCAAATTGCTATGCAAGTGTCAAAAGGAGGAGGTCCCTGCAAGAGTTTTCACAGCTACAACTTAGTGTGCAAATGACACCATTCTCAGCTAGGCTCCATATTTGTTGAACCTGTTACTCGATGAATGCAAGGATGTGCAAGACTTGGGAACAAAGTACCACTATTTCTGGTTGTTGATTCTGATAGCACTAATCAAGTGGAAAGAGCCTCCCTACTCTTATTTTTGCAATAGAGTAGGTCGTTTCCACGCAGTGAGGTACACATCGATGGGAAGCACGTTGGACCTCAAGAGAAGAAGTGGCAATGTGAGTACCTTTGTGTGGTATATCAGCGACATCCAAGACATCATATCCAACACCTAGAGGATCACTCTGAAAGTGGTTTCTCAGTATCAAGTTATAGCCAACTTCAGAGCTACACACCACAATATGTGGATCCAAGCACGCAGGGAACCAACAAAAGAATGAATGAAACTTTGTTTCTACATCAAGTCAGAGGAAGTTGAAATGGCGATGCGAGACTAGAAGGATGAATGGAATATCTCATTCATCACCAAGGACATGCAAAAGGAAAAGGAGGTAGAATCAGGGTCATCTAAGACACATGCAGGAGACAGGGTTGCACCCAAAAAGTCGACACAACAGGAGAATCCCAGTCAGAATCCAGCGCAACAAAAGAAGGGCAGTACTCCAAAGAAGTATGTGCAGTCAAGGAAGAAGGACATTGCCCCGACATAGGAAGAACAAGAAAGGGGGGACACAATGACATAAGAAACCCCTTCGACAGCCACTCCATAAGAAACAAGGCCACCCAAGTGGCCAATTATACATACAGAGGGGTCGCGCAAGAAGGCCAAGGATCATAAGAAGATATGTGAGTACACAATCACAAAGGATGATGTAAATCTTTTCGCAGAGAGAGTACAGGATCGTGTCATCAAGGAGTTTGAAGAGGTCGAGCACCAAAGAGGAAGGATACAGAATGAGTTGGCCGAAATCAAGCAGGTCCTAGAACAAATAAAATCAGTGAAAGGCATGAAAGGGGAACAGAACCCTTCCTCGTTGTGACAGAATCAGAGGGAAGGATCACATCGAGTGAAGAACACATGATCTAAACCATAGCCCAGGCGAGTCCAAGCTTCTAGGTAACATCATAGATGTTGCAGATGGACGAGGCCATATCCTAGGTACCACTTAAAGATCTGTCATAGGTACAGTTGGTATTGGCGAAGATACCAACAAAGGCATTGTACAAACTTCAAGTTAGTTTTACGCAGAGAGTGCAATCGCGTGCAAGGACAGATGTGGAAGAATTGTAGGAATATAGGAATGTAAAGGATGCCCTTGAACTAGTATTTGAGCAGGTAAATCTCAAGACAAAAGAGGAGAAACAATGCACAGATAATTTAGAACAAAATTTGAAGGAAGTCTTTACAAGGATTCCAGGCATTGTGCAGGAAGCCATGAGAAATGGGGAAGAACAGATCCAAAACGTTGCACAGATGCTCGAGAACTATAAGAAGGAGATCGAGGAGCTCAAAGAAAAATTAACCCCAACTACTCCTCAAGAAGTTTTGTTTGAAAGGGAACAACAATTAGCCTTGCAAGTGGAAGTGATGCAGAAAGAAGCTGAAAGGGTCACATAAATTTTTTATAAGGTCGAGCAGCTATGGACAATGTTGGAAGAAGATGATAGGGTCTAGAAACTATATCAACGAGAGGAGGGAATCAACACTGCAATCCAGGAGTTGAAGCAGAGGAAAAATTCCATGAGCATCATAGAGCGAGTAAAGGGTGCGCACGAGATGAAGACCCTACAAGCATAAATGAAGACTACGCAGAATAACAAGCAGGCAAGGCTAGCCCAGTTAGAACCTTTCCAAGAGAAAGCATCACAAATTATTGTGAAATTGGAGAAGGAAAAGAGGAGAATGGCTCAGGATCATGTTGAGAACGCAAAATATCTCAAGGATCACATCACAACACAGAGGATAGAAGATCTCACAGAGAAATTTGTGCAGGGCAGAGCAAAAGGGGAAGAGCTAGAAGGGAAATTTCACAGCTTGGCAGATGTTTTTCAGGGAGCATGCACAACTTAAGTGGCTCGGGATGAGCCACATGTCAGTGTTGGGGGCATGTTGGGCATAGGCCTATTTTGAGGAAAGACCTAATTTTCGAAGGAAATGCCTAATTTTGGAGAAGAACAACTGGCAGGAAAAGAAACATGCATGAGGAAAAGTAGCATGCAAGAGGAGAAACATGCAAGGTGAGAAGGAAAGAAATCCTAACCATGATAGGGTTAGGGTTTTTGACAAAGGTTGTAATGGTTATAAGCTTTTAAAATAGTATAAATAAGAACCTAGGAGGTCTAGGTTAAGGGTTCAATAATTGTAAGATCATTGGTACGGTTTTTATTCGGGAGTTAGTCAGTTCGATACTATTGAGAAGTTGAGAGACTGTCGATTGTAATAAGGTTGTAGAAGAGTCGATTCAGGTATATTTTGAGGGTTATATCACAGGCTGAGGAACCTAGTGTGATCTAGTCTGCCTCACAGAGTTTCCTGGACCTCTTCATGATTGTATGATGGAATATGTATTGCACGCAGCGCTAGAGTTTGCAGTAGACTAAATAAAAGAGTAGAGAAGACAAATATTTGTGGGCGTAGCCCAGAAGGGGGTGAACCACGGTAAAACTTGTGTTATATGAGATGTTTCTTGCATGTTTAATTTCTTTAATGGTTATCTTATGAATGAATGATTAATGAGATGTATTAGAATGCATGCATGGGCCTAAAGATGAATGAATCCTAGAAATAATTGAATGAATAACTAGATTAATGCATGAAGAAGATAGAATACACTCCCAGTGATCCATAGGATCTTTTAATGACTATGGTTGAGTTTTAATTTTGCATGTGTTAACTAACCATTTGAGAAATTTAATGAAAGAATGAGGAAAGAAAAGGAATTATGACAGCCATATACACATATGCAGATCTGAAATGAAGTAATAAACAACAAACCATAACACGAGGATTGATAACGGAGTTCGGCACAACGTTGCCTACGTCTCCGGGCCTTTGTCTCTGTGGGGGAGGCTTATTTATTTCTGTTCAAAATCTCAAAAGTACATCACAGAAGTGCCAATTGGCTACATCACTAATCTGGTCATGTTCTTCCATATCTCAAGAACCCAGCAAAGAAAACGGCACGCAAAACGGATGTCCGGAGCTCCCAGAAATGGCCCGCAAGTGTCTGCTCCTCAATAGCTTCCCTGCATAAAAATGGCTTTGGCTTGGCTTCCCTTCAGCATAACTCTACTCTGACTGTCTTCCATGGCCTCAAATAGGCTTGGCTTATATAGATCTGAAGTTGGTTATCCATCCCCAACTTCCTCCCAAAATTTGGGCTCCAAAAATGTCCAATATCTCCCAAAAATGAAGAAAATCCATTAAAAACAAGCTCAATATCAAATAAAATCCCAAACTATAGAAAAAAAACCCATTTGATATAAAAATATGGGCGCAGCCCCAAAAAGGCGTGTCCTGGTCATATGGGAGGCGGCCATCTGGCTGGGCGCTTCACTGGTTGCGCGTTGGTCCCCTCTGCTGGCTCCTGGTCATCGGGCGTGTGGATAGAACCGCGGGCTAACTGCCATAACCGCGTGCCCAAATTAGTGGATAGGTCCTGGTCCTCTGGGATCTGCCCAGGATCCGAGGGATGGTCCCTATCACATACACCCCCACTGCATTAAACCTCCGCGCTCGTGGTCATGTGGGGTATGAATTATACCGTGGTTGTCCGATCGTATGTCAGTGCCGAGGGCTGGGGCTAAGCCCCAGCCCTTTCCTCCGCCGAATAAAACATCAATCAAACATAAATAACAACTTCGTTGTATGACTAACAAGGAACATATGTGGGCCAGGCGGTTATCCCGGCCCTGCAGGTCCACAGCCCGGAGGAAGGTCGGGGGTTCGACCCCGGTGAAACCATAAAATTTTATACAAAACCATGAACCAACCACAGGGTGCCACGTGGCAGCCCATGTGACGACAATGCGGCCCCTTCACCACCCGCAGGTCAGAAGGACCATGCATGCACACAGGATCCTCTCTCCTTTCACGGCTCGAAGAACTCAAAGGTTCTTCTCTTCCCTTATCGGGAAAATTACACCCACAGAACTATCGCTCGATCCCCTTTCTTTGTTTGTCGGGGAATCGGAACTCGCGACTTCGCGAGTCCAAAGGTTGAGCACGGGGCTCTCGAATCCCCAAGATCCAATTCCTCAATCAATGCTGACCTCTTCCTGTATCTATCGGGACTTCTCTTATCTTGGTTTTGCTACTCGCGATATCGAGCACTTTGATTTACCGACTTCCGATACCCGACACGTCGAAACTCCGATGCAAACGTGCGAGTTGACTTTTCCACCTTCCGTCACTTCTATCAGGATTTCGGAATTCGCGGGATTGCAAATCCTGGTGTCAAAGGATTCGGGACTTGCCTTTTCCCAATCCCCGATATGGTACGCCACCTGTCCTCCACTAACTCCTGTTGTGGCCCCTACACAACTCTCCCGTCGAAATATCACGTTTCGCGATTCCAAGTTGCAAAAGTTTCCCGTCTCCGAGATCTCCGATGCTCCGAATCCTGACTCCTTTGAATCTCCTGACACACGTCCCAATGATGGACGGTTTTGGGCTCGTCAGGATATCGTGGATCGCGATATCGCAATTCTCGTTGCAACCACTTGGAGCTTCGACTCGCGAATCCCCGATACACGATATCACGTGTAGATCTGACGGTCCTCGTGACTCAGATGGATGGCTCTGCCCCTCCTGAGCTTTAACCTTCACACGTTCTCTCCATAACCTCCTTGCACCTCCGCAAGATCTAACAGCCCTCGGAACTTCGCGAAATCTCCTCAGAGGATTTCGACCGTCTGTTCTTCCCTTGATGATTCTGCGAAACGATTGCGTTCCTCTCCACGAAACTCATCCTCCTGCTCGTAGACTTGAAGCTTCTTCCTGATATTCAAAGCGCAACTTTGACCACTGTCCTTCAACAACTTGAGGCCTTATCACCCCTGAGCTTGTTCACGACTCTCAAGTCCTCCAGAAAACCTCTCGCACGCACTCCTTGCGGCAAACCTCCAACAATCGTCTAAGTGTTGAAGTTCTTCGACTCTGCGCACACCTGCAGCAGCAGTCCTTCACTTTCTTTCTCAGGTTCGCAACCCTGAACTTCCTTCAGCCTGCGCACTCCTTGCACAGCTTATGTTCCCCAACTACACCCTCGGGATGAATGAGAACAAAAGATATCTCTACCTGAACCCTTCTGTCAACGCACTCCTTGCGGAAAATTCGACTGCACTCCCTACATGAATCCTCTGGCTCAGTTAGAGAAACAATTGAAACTCATTCCATCTCCCTCTCAGACTTCAATTCATACATGAAATTACATACACAGCATATACAAGAAAATGTATGACACGAAGCAACCATTCATGAGCACAACATCAATACACAGAGAATCAGACACAAAACCATGAAATTGAATCAATCTTCTTCTATTAATTCAAATATTAGTACATGGGTGTTCTTCATACAGTTCTCTGCATGCTCTTGCTCTTTCTTGATAATATTACAATGATACAATGAGGGTGTCTATATACGGTTTCCCTCCTGCTTCCTAAAACTGTCTAGTCTAGAATTAAATTCCTACCTATCAGCATTAACTATTTTAAATGCCGTCTAACTACTAAAGGACGAGAGCTATCTGCTCAAGGTCCCTTACAATATACAAAGGCTCTCCTTCATAAATGACTTCTTTAAAGGTTTGGCGCATCAATTCCCAAGTGTTTTCAAAATTTGGTGATGGCTTGTCCGGCTATCTTCCGCTTACACGCTGGCTCGCTTGAAGTGTTGGCGATGCTCCTGCATCATACTCCCTCGCTTGAAAACTTTCATGGGCTCCTTTCCATGAGTTCCTGTATGGTCTATCCATGCTTCTGTATCTCTGCTTCACTTTCCCAGCTGGCATCTTCCATTGAGTGGCTCTTCCACATGACCAGATACTCAAAATACTGCTTTCGCCTGGTCTTCTTACCCACTCTCTTGTCTAGTATGCATTCCATCTGTGGCTGCTCTGCAACTGGCAATTGTTTCATCCACTGGATTACTGGTTGCTCAGCTCCAGTCTTTACTTCTCCAGCCTTGTACGGGTATAAATCTGCGACATTGAATATCGGAGATATTCCAATGCCATCCGGCAACTCGATCTCATAAGCATTTTCTCCGAATTTTCTCAAGACCTTACATGGTCCGATTTTCTTCATCTTTAACTTATTGTATGTTCCCCTCGGGAACCTTTCTTTCCTCAAGTGTGCCAGAAATAGATCACCAACTTCAAACTGAAGTTGTCTTCGATGTTGATCTGCTCTGCGCTTGTACTCCTGGCTTGATTTCAGCAACCACTCCTTCACCTTGCTGTGAAGTTCCCCCATCGCCTCTGCGAATTCTTCGGTGCTTGCGCTACTAGTAGCATTCTGTTCTGAATCTCGCAATTCAGAAACTCCTCTCAGTTTCATACCGTAGACAACCTGGAATGGACTCTTGCCTATGCTCCGATTCACTGAGTCATTGTATGCAAACTCGGCCTGTGGCAATATGTGGTCCCAACTTCTGTGGTGCTCTGTCACCAAGCTTCTCAGCAAGTCTCCCAGACTTTTGTTGACCACTTCCATCTGTCCATCTGTCTGAGGATGGTAAGCAGAACTAAACATCAAGTTAGTCCCCAGCTTCTTCCATAAGGTCCTCCAAAAATGTCCTATGAATTTCGTGTCTCTGTCCGAAACTATACTTTTCGGCAATCCATGAAGTCGAATGACCTCCTTAAAAAACAGATTTGCGATGTGAGTTGCATCACTGGTTTTCTGGCATGGGATAAAATGTGCCATCTTGGAAAACCTATCCACTACCACAAAGATTGAATCCACCCCTCTTTGTGTCCTTGGTAACCCCAATACAAAATCCATGCTAATCGCCTCCCACGGCCTCTCTGGTATGGGAAATGGATGATAAAATCCTGCATTTTGCTTTCTCCCCTTGGAATGCTAGCAAACTCTACATCTGTCAACGAATTTCTTGACATCTGTTCGCATTCCCAGCCAAAAGTATGACTCATTCAGCTTTGCGAATGTTTTTTCATGACCAAAATGTCCTGCTAAGCCTCCGTTGTGTTTCTCCTTCAACAAGTTCTCCCTCATGGAGCATTTCGGAATGCATGATTGATTGCCTCTGAACAAAAATCCCTCCTGGATCATGTAGTCTATCCAAGGGCTTCTGTCTCTGAGAACTGGATTCTTAGTTGCTTGATACGCTTCTGCAAAATCTGCATCACCTACGTACATGTCCCGGAGATCATCAAAACCCAACGTTTTGACTCGGAACTCCTGTAACAACAAACATTTCCTGCTCAAAGCATCAGCCACTTTGTTAGCAGTACCCGAAATGTGTTTAAGGACAAATGTGAAACTCTGCATATACTCTACCCATTTAGCATGTCTCTGATTCAACTTCTCATGTTGAGTCACAAACTGTAATGCGTGGTTATCACTATATAAAACAAATTCCTTTGGGATCAAGTAATGCCTCCACTTCTTCAACGCCTGTACGATAGCATAAAATTATTTATCATACGTGGAGTATTTCACCTTTGCCTCATTCAGCTTCTCACTGAAATATGCAATTGGTCTGTCTTCTTGAATCAGGACCACTCCTATAGCAAACCCGCTTGCATCACATTTCACTTGAAATGTCTTCAGGAAATCCGGCAACACCAGAACCGGTTGTTCCGTGATCTTCCACTTCAACAGATTGAATCTCTTCACTGTATCCATCATTGTTGCACTAATCCCACTGAAATTCCTGATGAAATTTCGGTAGAAACTAGCCAAAACATGAAAACTTCTCACCTCGAAAATAATTCTCGGTGATGGCCAATTTTTAATTGCCTCCACTTTATCCGGATCCATCCTCAACTCATTTTCCGAAATAACAAACCCCAAGTAAATGAGTTATGTCTTCAAGAATGAGGACTTCTTCATATTTATCAACAGCCTCTCCTGTTGTAGCTTCTTCATTACTATAGTCAAATGCTTCACCTCCTTATCTTTTATCGAAAGCAACATATGGGTTCTCCCATTCTTCTCCAGGGTATATGTGTTCATTCACCCATCATGAATCACATTTATGTCATATTTCCATGGTCTACCCAGCAATAGATGACATACATCCATGGGAATAACATCACATAAAATCTTATCATTATACCCTCCTATTTTGAACTCAACCAAGCATTGTTTAGTAACAGTTACCTGGTGTCCCTTCTGTAGCCACGAAACTCTGTATGGACTTGGATGATCAGTCGTCTCCAGCTCAATCTTCTCTACCATCTCTGTAGATACAATATTATCCGTGCTACCACTGTCAACAATGACCTTGCACACCCTATCCTTGGTCTTGCAAGCTGTTCTGAAAAGTCTGGTCCTTTGGACTGAACTCTCCACCTCTTTCTCAGGTGTCAAAAGGACTTTACGCATCATCAATGACCTCCTGCCTTCAGCATCTTCTACCTCAACATCCCGCCTCTGTGCCTCGGTGATGTGAGCTTCTCCAATGTCCTTCCTTTTCTCTGGACTCTCATAAGAATTGTGCCCATTCTTTCCACATGTGAAGCATGTGATTACTCCACCTCTTCCTCTTCCTCTACCTCTGGTATGAGGAAATGTATTGTTATCAGCATATCCTCCACTCTGCTCTGTATGTTTCCCTCTCTGCTCAGTATATTTTTGTCCTCGCTGTGAGGTTCCACCTCTCTCAACTTTACCCTAAGGTTTCTTCCATTCCTCCTTGGGCTTCTGGTACTTGTCCTGGGCAATTGACTTGCCTCTGGGCTGGCTTCTGCCTTGGCCCTTCTGACTCTGCTTACGGCTCAGCTTCTCTTCAGCTTTCAGAGCCATCTGATAAGTGTCCTCCACAGTCCAAATGGTTGCCATACTCAATTCATCCTGAATGTCGTATCTCAGACCATTCAGATATCTAGCAACCTTTTCATCATCGCTCTCCCGATGACCTGCTCTGATGTTCAGTCGATATAATTCCTCCGTCTATTCTTTTACTGTCATCAGCTTCTGTCTCAGGTTCTGCATCCTCCTGAAAAGAGTAATTTGATAGTCTCTTGGGATGAACTTTGCCTTCATATTTGCAATCATTTGATCCCAACTCTTGATCTTATGCTTGCCTTTGCAGCGTCTATCTGCTTGTAGGTCGTCCCACCATAATACTGCAGGTCCTTTCAGACATGTGACAGCATGTATGACCTTCTTATCCTCTTCAACATCTTCATAATCGAAGTAGGTGTCAAGAGCTCTAATCCAATCTAGTAGCTCTTCTGCATCCAGATTTCCCTCATAGAATGGAATGTCCATCTTCGGCTTTGCACCCATCCTGGAAATAGCTCTAATTAGTCGTTCATTTGTTGCATCTTCGGCTGCAACTTCCTCTTCGTATTCAGCCTCTATTTCACTGTCGGAATCACTCAGATCCCCTGCACTAGCTGTGCGTCTTTGCGCTGTCTCCATGTCCTCAAGTCTTGCTCGGAGATCACGCATTTGCCTTTCCATTTATGGATTTTCTACCTGCCTACCTCTTCTCCGCACCTCCCTATCCTCTAGATCAGGTGATTGCCTTTCTCTCCTCGGCGGCATGGTGAATTCCCTTCTTCTCTGCTACAGAAAGCAAAGAGATATTCTCTCTATGATACCACTATGTCGACAACGCGGCCCCTTCACCACCCGCAGGTCAGAAGGACCATGTGCGCACACAGGATCCTCTCTCCTTTCACGGCCCAAAGAACTCAAAGGTTCTTCTCTTCCCTTATCGGGAAAATTACACCCAAAGAACTATCGCTCGATCCCCTTTCTTTGTTTGTCAGGGAATCAGAACTCGCAACTTCGTGAGTCCAAAGGTTGAGCACGGGGCTCTCGAATCCCCGAGATCCAATGCCTCAATCAATGTTGACCTCTTCCCGTATCTATCGGGACTTCTCTTATCGCGATTTCGCTACTCGCGATATCGAGCACTTTGATTTACCAACTCCCAATACCCGACGCGTCGAAACTCCAATGCACACGTGTGAGTTGACGTTTCCACCTTCCGTCACTTCTATCGAGATTTTGGAATTCGTGGGATCGTGAATCCTGGTGTCAAAGGATTCAGGACTTGCCTTTTCCTGATCCCCGATATGGTACGCCACCTGTCCTCCACTAACTCCTGTTGTGGCCCCTACACAACTCTCCTGTCGGAATATCGCGTTTTGCGATTCCAAGTTGCAAAAGTTTCTTGTCTCTGAGATCTCCGATGCTCTGAATCCAACCTCCTTTGAATCTCCTGACACACGTCAAAATGATGGACGGTTCTGGGATCGTCAGGATATCACGGATCGCGATATCGCAATTCTCGTTGCAACCACTTGGAGCTTCGACTCATGAGTCCCCGATACGCGATACCACGTGTAGATCTGACGGTCCTCGTGACTCAGATCGATGGCACTACCCCTCCTGAGCTTTAACCTTCAGGCGTTCTCACCGTAACCTACTTTCACCTCCACAATATCTAACGGCCCTCGGAACTTCGCGAAATCTCCTCAGAGGATTTCGACCGTCCGTTCTTCCTTTGATGATTCTGCGAAACGATTGTGTTCCTCTCCACGAAACTCATTCGCCCATTCGCAGACTTGAAGCTTCTTCCTGATCTTAAAAGCGCAACTTCGACCACTGTCCTTCAACAACTTGATGCCTTATCACCCCTGATATTGTTCACGACTCTCAAGTCCTCCAGAAAACCTCTCGCACGCACTCCTTGCGAAAAAACTTCAACAATCGTCTAAGTGTTGAAGTTCTTCGACTCTGCGCACACCTGCAGCAGCAGTCCTTCACTTTATTTCTCAAGTTTGCAACCCTGAACTTCCTTCAACCTGCGCACTCCTTGCATGGCTTTTGTGCCCCAACTGCACCCTCGGGATGAATGAGAACAAAAGCTATATCTACCTGAACCCTTCTGTCAACGCACTCTTTGCGGACAATTCGACTGCACTCCTTGCAGGAATCCTCTGGCTCAGTTAGAGAAACAATTTAAACTCATTCCATCTCCCTCTCAGACTTCAATTCATACATGAAATTACATACATACACAGCAAATGTATGACAGGAAGCAACCATTCATGAGCACAACATCAATACACAGAGAATCAGACACAAAACCATGAAATTGAATCAATCTTCTTCTATTAATTCAAATATCAGTACATGGGTGTTCTTCATACAGTTCTCTGCATGCTCTTGCTCTTTCTTGATAATAATACAATGATACAATGAGGGTGTCTATATCCGGTTTCCCTCCTGCTTCCTAAAACTGTCTAGTCTAGAATTAAATTCCTACCTATCAGCATTAACTATTTTAAATGTCGTCTAACTACTAAAGGACGAGAGCTATCTGCTCAAGGTCCCTTACAATATACAAAGGTGCTCCTTCATAAATGACTTCTTTAAAGGTTTGGCGCATCAATTCCCAAGTGTTTTCAAAATTTTGTGATGGCTTGTCCAACTGTCTTCCGCTTCCGCGCTGGCTCACTTGATGTGCTGGCGATGCTTCTGCATCACACTCCCTCGCTTGAAAACTTTCACGAGCTCCTGTCCATGAGTTCCTGTATGGTCTGTCCATGCTTCTATATCTCTGCTTCACTTTCCCAACTGGCATCTTCCATTGGGTGGTTCTTCCACATGACCAGATACTCAAAATACTGCTTTCGCCTGGTCTTCTTACCCACTCTCTTGTCCAGTATGCATTCCATCTGTGGTTGCTCTGCAACTGGCAATTGTTTCATCCACTGGATTACTGGCTGCTCAACTCTAGTATTTACTTCTCCAGCCTTGTACGGGTATAAATCTGCGACATTGAATATCGGATATATTCCAATGCCATCCGACAACTCGATCTCATAAGCATTTTCTCTGAATTTTCTCAAGACCTTACATGGTCTGATTTTCTTCATCTTTAACTTATTGTATGTTCCCCTTGGGAACCTTTCTTTCCTCAAGTGTGCCAAAACTAGATCACCAACTTCAAACTGAAGTTGTCTTCGATGTTGATCTACTCTGCGCTTGTACTCCTGGCTTGATTTCAGCAACTGCTCCTTCACCTTGCTGTGAAGTTCCCCCATCGCCTCTATGAATTCTTCGGCGCTTGCGCTGCTAGTAGCAGTCTGTTCTGAATCTCACAATTCAAAAACTCCTCTTAGCTGCATACCGTAGACAACCTAGAATGGACTCTTCCCTGTGCTCCGATTCACTGAGTCATTATATGCAAACTCGGCATGTGGCAATATGTGGTCCCAACTGCTGTGGTGCTATGTCACCAATTTTCTCTGCAAGTCTCCCAGACTTCTGTTGACCACTTCCGTCTGTCCATCTATCTGAGGATGGTAAGCAGAACTAAACATCAAGTTAGTCCCCAGCTTCTTCCATAAGGTCCTCCAAAAATGTCCTATGAATTTCGTGTCTCTGTCCGAAACTATACTTTTCGGCAATCCATGAAGTCGAATGACCTCCTTAAAAAACAGATTTGCGATGTGAGTCGCATCACTGGTTTTCTGGCATGGGATAAAATGTGCCATCTTGGAAAACCTATCCACTACCACAAAGATTGAATCCACCCCTCTTTGTGTCCTTGGTAACCCCAATACAAAATCCATGCTAATCGCCTCCCACGGCCTCTCTGGTATGGGCAATGGATGATAAAATCCTACATTTTGCTTTCTCCCCTTGGAATGCTAGCAAACTCTACATCTGTCAACGAATTTCTTGACATTTGTTCGCATTCCTGGCCAAAAGTATGACTCATTTAGCTTTGCGAATGTTTTGTCATAACCAAAATGTCCTGCTAAGCCTCCGTTGTGTTTCTCCTTCAACAAGTTCTCCCTCATGGAGCATTTCGGAATGCACAATTGATTGCCTCTGAACAACAATCCCTCCTGGATCATGTATTCTATCCAAGGGATTCTGTCTCTGAGAACTGGATTCTCAGCTGCTTGATACGCTTCTACAAAATCTGCATCACCTACGTACATGTCCCGGAGATCATCAAAACCCAACGTTTTGACTCGGAAATCCTGCAACAGTAAACATTTCCTGCTCAAAGCATCAGCCACTTTGTTAGCAGTACCCAAAATGTGTTTAATCACAAATGTGAAACTCTGCATATACTCTACCCATTTAGCATGTTTCTGATTCAACTTCTCCTGTTGAGTCACAAACTGTAATGCGTGGTTTTCACTATATAAAACAAATTCCTTTGGGATCAAGTAATGCCTCCACTTCTTCAACGCCCGTACGATAGCATAAAATTATTTATCATACATGGAGTATTTCACCTTTTCCTCATTCAGCTTCTCACTGAAATATGCAATTGGTGTGTCTTCTTGACTCAGGACCGCTCCTATAGCAAACCCGCTTGCATCACATTTCACCTGAAATGTCTTCAGGAAATCCGGCAACACCAGAACCAGTTGTTCCGTGATCTTCCGCTTCAACAGATTGAAGCTCTTCTCAGCCTCTGTTGTCCAGTGAAAAGACTTATGCCTCTTCTTCACTATATCCATCATTGCTGCACTAATCCCACTAAAATTCCTGATGAACTTTCGGTAGAAACTAGCCAAACCATGAAAACTTCTCACCTCGAAAATATTTCTTGATGATGGCCAATTTTTAATTGCCTCCACTTTATCCGGATCCATCCTCAACTCATTTGCCAAAATAACAAACCCCAAGTAAATGAGCTATGTCTTCATGAATGAGGACTTCTTCATATTTATCAACAGCCTCTCCTGTTGTAGCTTCTTCATTACTATAGTCAAATGCTTCACCTCCTTATCTTTTATCGGAAGCAACGTATAGGTTCTCCCATTCTTCTCTAGGGTATATGTGTTCATTCACCCATCATGAATCACATTTCTGTCATATTTCCATGGTCTACCCAAAAATAGATGACATACATCCATGGGAATAACATCACATAAAATATTATCATTATACCCTCCTATTTTGAACTCAACCAAGCATTGTTTAGTAACAGTTACCTGGTGTCCCTTCTATAGCCATGAAACTCTGTATGGGCTTGGATGATCAGTCGTCTCCAGCTCCAGCTTCTCTACCATCTCTGTAGATACGAGATTATCCGTGCTACCACTGTCAACAATGACCTTGCACACCCTATCCTTGGTCTTGCAAGTTGTTCTGAAAAGTCTGGTCCTTTGGACTGAACTCTCCACCTCTTTCTCAGGTGTCAAAAGGACTTTACGCATCATCAATGACCTCCCACCTTCAGCATCTTCTGCCTCAACATCCCGCCTCTGTGCCTCGGTGATGTGAGCTTCTCCAATGTCCTTCTTTTTCTCTGGACACTCATAAGACTTGTGCCCATTCTTTCCACATGTGAAGCATGTGATTACTCCACCTCTTCCTCTTCCTCTACCTCTGGTACGAGGAAACGTATTGTTATCAGCATATCCTCCACTCTGCTCTGTATGCTTCCCTCTTTGCTCAGCATATTGTTGTCCTCGCTGTGAGGTTCCACCTCTCTCAAATTTACCCTGAGGTTTCTTCCATTCCTCCTTGGGATTCTGGTACTTGTCCTGGGAAACTGACTTGCCTTTGGGATGGATTTTGCCTCGGTCCTTCTAACTCTTCTTATGGCTCAGCTTCTCTTCAGCTTTCAGAGCCATCTGATAAGCGTCCTCCACAGTCTGAATGGTTTCCATACTCAATTCATCCTGAATGTCATATCTTAGACCATTCAGATATCTAGCAACCTTTTCATCATCGCTCTCCCGATGACCTGCTCTGATGTTCAGTCGATAGAATTCCTCCGTGTATTCTTCTACTATCATCAGCTTCTGTCTCAGGTCCTGCATCCTCCTGAACAGAGTAATTTGATAGTCTCTTGGGATGAACTTTGCCTTCATATTTGCAATCATTCGATCCCAACTCTTGATCTTCTGCTTGCCTTTGCAGCGTCTATCTGCTTGTAGGTCATCCCACCATAATGTTGCATGTCCTTTCAGGTGTGTGACATCATGTCTAACCTTCTTATCCTCTTCAACATCTTCATAATCGAAGTAGGTGTCAAGATATCTAATCCAATCTAGTAGCTCTTCTGCATCCAGATTTCCCTCATAGACTGGAATGTCCATCTTCGTCTTTGCACCCATCCTGGCAATAGCTTTAATTAGTCGTTCATTTGCTGCAACTTCCTCTTCACGTTCAGCCTCTATTTCACTGTCGGAAACACTCAGATCCCCTGCACTAGCTGTGCGTCTTTACGATGTCTCCATGTCCTCAAGTCTTGCTCAGAGATCATGCATTTTCCTTTCCATTTCTGGATTTTCTGCATGCCTGCCTCTTCTCCGCACCTCCCTATCCTCTGGATCAGGTGATTGCCTTTCTCTCCTCGGCGGCATGGTGAATTCCCTTCTTCTCTGCTACAAAAAGCAAAGAGATATTCTCGCTCTAATACCACTCTGACAAAAACGATGCCCCTTCACCACCCGCAAGTCAGAAGGACCACGCGCGCACACAGGATCCTCTCTCCTTTCACGACCCGAAGAACTCAAAGGTTCTTCTCTTCCCTTATCGGGAAAATTACACCCACATAACTATCGCTCGATCCCCTTTCTCTGTTTGTCGGGGAATCGGAACTCGCGACTTCGCGAGTCCAAAGGTTGAGCACAGGGCTCTCGAATCCCCGAGATCCGATGCCTCAATCAATGCTGACCTCTTCCCGTATCTATCGAGACTTCTCTTATCGTGGTTTCGCTACTCGCGATATCGAGCACTTTGATTTACCGACTCCCGATACCCGATGCGTCGAAACTCCGATGCACACGCGCGAGTTGACTTTTCCACCTTCCGTCACTTCTATCAGGATTTCAAAATATGTGGGATCGTGAATCCTGGTGTCAAAGCATTCGGGACTTGCCTTTTCTCGATCCCCAATATGGTACGCCACCTGTCCTCCACTAACTCTTGTTGTGGCCCCTACACAACTCTCCCGTCGGAATATCGCGTTTCGCGATTCCAAGTTGCAAAAGTTTCCCGTCTTTGAGATCTTCGATGCTCTGAATCTCGACTCCTTTGAATCTCCTGACATGCATCCCAATGATGGATGGTTCTGGGCTCGTCGGTATATCGCGGATCACGATATCGCAATTCTTGTTGCAACCACTTGGAGCTTCGACTCGCGAATCCCCGATACACGATATCACGTGTAGATCCGACAATCCGCGTGACTCGGATCGATGGCTCTACCCCTCCTGACCTTTAACCTTCGGACCTTCTCGCCGTAACCTACTTGCACCTCTGCAATATCTAACGGCCCTCAGAACTTCGCAAAATCTCCTCAGAGGATTTCAACCGTCCGTTCTTCCCTTGATGATTCTGTGAAACGATTGTGTTCCTCTCCACGAAACTTGTCCGCCTGCTCGCAGAATTGAAGCTTCTTCCTGATCTTCAAAGCACAACTTCGACCACTGTCCTTCAACAACTTGAGGCCTTATCACCCCTGATCTTGTTCACGACTCTCAAGTCCTCCAGAAAACCTCTCGCACGGACTCCTTGCGGTAAACCTTCAACAATCGTCTAAGTGTTGAAGTTCTTCGACTCTGCGCACACCTGCAGCAGTAGTCCTTCACTTTCTTTCTCAGGTTCGCAACCCTGAACTTCCTTCAGCCTGCGCACTCCTTGCACGGCTTCTGTGCCCCAACTGCACCCTCGGGATGAATGAGAACAAAATCTATCTCTACCTGAACCCTTCTGTCAACGCACTCCTTGCGGACAATTCGACTACACTCCTTGCAGGAATCCTCTGGATCAGTTAGAGAAACAATTGAAACTCATTCCATCTCCCTCTCAGACTTCAATTCATACATGAAATTACATACACAACATATACAAGCAAATGTATGACAGGAAGCAACCATTCATGAGCACAACATCAATACACAGAGAATCAGACACAAAACCATGAAATTGAATCAATCTTCTTCTATTAATTCAAATATCAGTACATGGGTGTTCTTCATACAGTTCTCTGCATGCTCTTGCTCTTTATTGATAATAATACAATGATACAATGAGGGTGTCTATATCCGGTTTCCCTCCTGCTTCCTAAAATTGTCTAGTCTAGAATTAAATTCCTACCTATCAGCATTAACTATTTTAAATGCCGTCTAACTACTAAAGGACAAGATCTATCCGCTCAAGTTCCCTTACAATATACAAAGGCGCTCCTTCATAAATGACTTCTTTAAAGGTTTGGCGCATCAATTCCCAAGTGTTTTCAAAATTTGGTGCTGGCTTGTCCAGTTGTCTTCCGCTTCCATGCTAGCTCGCTTGATGTGTTGGTGATGCTCCTGCATCACCATGACTAGGCCACGTGGCACCTCAACACCCATCCAAAAACTGGCAAGTGTCGAATGTCGGATGGTCCGCGTCACCTGCAATGTTCCCTGCCACTATACCTGCCCAGTCACCTGCTGACATCATTCCATGCCACGTGTCAGCCTTACAGTGGTGACACGTGTCACCCATAGATTGGTCCAGTTGTTTGTCGTATGCCACATCACCTGCCACGTGTCGTCTCCAAGAGATTCCACGTCATCTGTATGGTCGTATGATCTGTACAGTCAGCATGCCACGTGGGACTGTTCGGACCGTACAGTCATCCACTTTTTTGCTTGTTTGGGTTTTCGGACAGAACGCGGTATCTTTCGCATACGAAACCCGTTTGACGAAGTAAATAGATGGTCAAAATCAGGAAGACGAGACAGACGCAATGGCGTTGGTTTCATCAGATTCCGAGCACTTTCATTTTTGAACCTTTTTGAGCCCTGTCAGGCTTTTGGATCCGATTTTGGATCACACCTCCCCACTAAAAGACCTTTTGGTCCCCAAAATGTTACTGACCAATCAACAAGCTCAGGATAGGCAACCCAGCTTGTCCTCTGTCTCTGAACTCTGTCCTGTGCACCTGTCTCATCAAGATCAACTGTAACACAATCATGACAACTGACAGTATATTGTTAGCCATTTGAACCCTGTTACATCTTACTGAAGCCACTATCATCCATGTA